>OW203763.1:51196033-51265100 GCA_934045905.1 Leuctra nigra
AAAGCCACCTCATTGGCTCGCCAGTCCGCGCAAAACAAGTTTCAATCAGAGACAATGTACGCAGTCCACCACGTCCACAATGCCCATCCAGACCAGCACAAGCCCAAAGTTAAAGCCAATTCAAAACAAGAATCACAGACCAAGAATGCATGTCGTTGGTGCGGAAGAAAACCCTCACACCCAAAAGCGAAATGTCCTGCAAAAGATTTCACTTGCTATAAATGCAAGAAAGTAGGTCATGCGGCAAATGTTTGTTTGTCTTCTTCTACCAAAGCATCAGGCTTACACGAGGTTACGAAAGAAGAAAATGAAGAGAATAGCTCTTCGAATCAGTCAGCAACCGGTCAAATAGGCTTCATAGGCTCTGTAGACAGCTCCAGGAAGAATATCTGGAACAAGCTGGTACTCGTAGGAGACAAGGAACTGCTATTTAAAATAGATTGCGGAGCAGACGTAACCGTAGTCGGCAGTGATTCTTTCATCACACAAGGAATGAAAATTGTTCCGGCTGATCGAAAACTTCTAGGACCGGGACGCAACGAACTGATATGCACTGGCATGATCAAGAACGTACTGTTGAAGTATGGTGAGCGGTCAACACGTCAAGACATCTACCTAGTGAAACATCAAGAGATTCCACTACTAGGTCGACCCGCTATTGAAAGCTTGGAGATCGTCAAGATCGTGAACGAGGTAAAATCACCTTCAATCTTTGCCGAATTTCCAAAACTATTCCAAGGTCTCGGAATAATCCCAGAGGATTACGTCATTCGTCTAAAACCGGGGGCGGAGCCCTACGCTGTAACCGCACCCAGATCCGTTCCTGTCCCACTCTTACCACAAGTAGAGAAGGAATTAAAGGACATGGTATCATCAGGAGTTATTTCACCGGTTCAACAACCGACATCGTATTGTGCGCCGATGGTGGTTGCTATGAAACCGAACGGGAAGGTACGCATATGCGTGGACCTACAAAACCTCAATAGAAGTGTTGAAAGATCCTGGCATCCCATCCCCAAGGTTGAAGTAATGTTAGCAAGCATGGGAGGCGCTCAAGTCTTCAGCAAACTCGATGCTAATTCTGGATTTTGGCAAGTGACCTTGTCAGAAGAGACTTCCCATCTTACCACATTCATCACTCCGTTTGGCAGGTTCAAATTCAATCGCCTTCCATTCGGAATCACTGCAGCTCCTGAGATCTTCCAAAGGAAGATGAATTCCATCCTTGAAGGAATTCCAAACGTTCTTTGTTTCATGGACGACATCCTGGTACACGGTAAAACCGTAGAAGAACACAACGACACACTGAGGAAGGTGCTGAAGAAACTTCAAGACGCCGGTATGACCCTCAACAGAGAAAAATCTCAGCTAGAAGTAAAAGAAGTGAACTTCGTTGGACACACCATCTCAGCAGCAGGTATTTCTGCAGACAGAAAGAAGATAGAAGCCGTCCTCGAGATGGATCCGCCAACAAACAAGCAAGAACTTATGCGAGTTCTTGGGCTTCTCACCTATCTAGGCACATTCATTCCTCGGAAGTCAGAATTGTTAGCTCCTCTCAACAGTTTGTTACGCTCCGACACCGCCTGGATTTGGGACATCGCTCAACAAGAAGCATTCAAGAAGGTCAAAGAAACTTTGTCCTCTGCACCAGTATTAGCATTGTACTGTCCTTCTAAGAAAACCACTGTATCAGCCGACGCATCTTCGTATGGTCTTGGCGCGGTGCTCTTCCAAGATCAGGATGACGGATCGCGACGCCCTGTAGCGTTTGCATCCCGTACTTTGTCTCAAGCTGAAACAAGATACGCTCAGATTGAACGTGAGGCTCTCGCCTTAACTTGGGCCTGTGAGCGATTCCAAAACTATATTTGTGGTTTACAGATCTCACTCGAAACAGATCACAAACCCTTGATCCAAATCATGACAACAAAACACCTGGATGACTTATCACCACGCTTACAGCGATTCCGTATTCGTCTTATGCGATACACTTTCGACATTTACCACACCGCTGGCAAGGATCTCATTGCCGCAGATGCTCTTTCGCGGAAACCGCTTCAAACGAAACAAGCAGCATCATCAGAGTTAGAAGAAGAGCAAGCCGCTTATGTGAGAATGATTGTCGACGGACTGCCATGTTCCGACAAGAGACTCCAAGAAATTCTTTCGGCTCAACAAGCGGACCGTGTTTGTCAACAAATCAAGCAATACATCGTGTCAGGGTGGCCCGACAAGAAGAAGCTGGACTCTGAATTTCACGTGTACTACACACACAGAGAAGAGTTTGCAGAGGTTGAAGGACTTCTGGTGCGAAGAGCGCGTCTCGTCATTCCTCCACCACTCCGACAAGATATTCTAGAACACCTCCACGAAGGACATCTAGGAATAACCAAATGCCGTGCTCGAGCCCGACAGGCATGCTGGTGGCCGGGAATATCTTCAGAAATCGAACAGATGATCAAGCGATGCCCGAACTGCATTGAAGAATCCCGAAACAGACATGAACCACTCATTCCAACACCATTTCCTTCTCGTCCATGGGAAAGAGTTGCGCTAGATCTCTTCAAGTGCAATCAGGAATGGTACCTGGTAGTAACAGACTATTTTTCCAGATTTTTCGAGATAGCTCTGCTTACCAGCATGCGGACTTCCGTCATCGTGAATCACCTGAAGCAGATCTTCGCTCGCTTTGGAGTTCCGATCACCGTGGTCAGCGACAGAGGACCGCAGTTCCAAGCTCTGGATTCATCGGAGTTTGCAGCCTACGCGAGTGAGTATGGATTCAAACATCAGCGAAGCAGCCCTCATTTTCCCCAAAGCAATGGGATGGCAGAGGCAGCAGTAAAAATAGCAAAACAAAGAATTCTGAAATCTAAAGACGTTTTCAAGGCCCTGTTAGCTTATCGCGATACGCCTTTAGAGAACGGATACACCCCTGCGGAACTTCTGATGAACCGGAAGATTAGATCTACACTTCCTACTTTACCAACACAGTTGATGTCTAAAGTTCCAAATCAGTTACAGTTAAGGGAAGGGGAAAATACCAGAATTATGAAACAAAAATCGAACTACGACAAAAGGCATGGAACAAGAATATTATCTACTCTTCTGCCTGGCGAAATTGTGTGGATAATTGACCTTAAACGATACGGCAGGATCCTACAACCAGATGGACAACCTAGGTCGTATTTGGTCAGCACGGATCTGGGAAATGTATCCCGCAACAGGTTCCACTTGATCCCAGCCCCGGATGTTAAATGGTCGCAATCCGTAACGCAGCCCATCTTGGAGACCCAGACAAGCGCTACAAGTGATCCATCGCCACCGTCTCCGGCAGCGATGACTCCACGGAAACAAACGGCTCCAGAGAACACTGCATCTTCGGCTTCTCCGCCCAAGACCCATACGCCTGGACCATATTTGTCGAGATATGGACGGACAGTAAAGCCGAAGAAGATTTTAGATATGTAGCTTTCAAGATATCAGTAATATTTAAAATCAATATTTTGTTTCTATTGTAATTCCCATTTCATTATATATTATAATAATTAATCTTGTTTGCATAACTTTTCAGCGTATACAATCTAGTATTTTGATGCATTGATAATTATTATGTTTGCTTTTCAAAAGAACCTAAGAAGGGGGATGTGTTATAATCATGTGAATACCTTAGTGTGATCTACCTGTGAGTATAACACTGTTGTGCACGGCACACTGATGCCAACTGGAGAGAAGGGAGTGATCAATAAAGATGGAGGGAGTAACATGTTTTTCTGTCTGATTGTCTCATGTTCTTCTGTCCCATCCCCACATCACCACAAATCGTATTTTTGAAATAAAAGAAAAAACTCCGAGAAAAACTTTACAAAACTTTACGAAAATAATGTCGTCTTAAATTCATAATTATTAGTCCTACATTTTTCCAAAATTTTGTTGCAATCGGTAAAGCCGTTTTCGATATATGACGTCACTTCCGGTTTTAACAATGGCGGCAGAAAATAATTTCGTCTTGAATTTATAATCATATGTCCTACATATTTACATAATTTAGTTGCAATCGGTACAGCCGTTTTCGATATATGACGTCACTTCCGGTTTTAACAATGGCGGCCGAAAATAATGTCGTCTTTAATTCATAATTATTAGACCTACACATTTCCCAAATTTAGTTAAAATCAGTACAGCCGTTTTCGATATATGATGTCACTTCCGGTTTTAAAAATGGCGGCCGCGAACACTGCAACCTTGAATTTATAATTATTCACAAAGTTCGTTTACTAATATTTATTTAAAAGTATAAAGTGGTGAATTTATTGTCATTTAGCATATTTATGATGTAATTTAGCATATTTTTGACGTCATTTCCGGTATAGGTAATAAGAAAACAATCAGTTGATACTTCATGAACGACCATCTGAATTCATAATCCCTATATTTACGTAAAATCGGTCATGCCGTTTGTAATATATGACGTCACTTCCGGTTTCATTTAGTGGTTCCTGCCGCCATTTCCGGTACCGTTAATTTGTTTATTCATTTTTCACAATTGATTTTTCATATATTTTTGCAGAATGAATACGCTGGAGCTAGTTCAGTTGCAAACGGTACAGGCGTTTTAGATATATTACGTCACTTCCGGTTTCAGGAATGGCGGCCGAGAACACTGCAACCTTGAATTTATAATGTGTTTTGTCTTTGTTAAATGTAAGTTAATTATGTATGTATTTTAAGTATAGTTTGTTGAAATAAGTTAAATATTTCGTAATTTATGACGTCACTTCCGGTTTAGAAAATAGGAAAATAATTTTTTTATATTTGATACTTCATAAAGGTGACCATCTTAATCGAATGGCGCTAATTTCGTTCTAATCGGTCCAGACGTTTTGAGATATGACGTCACTTCCGGTTTAAAAATGGCGGCACAAAAAATCACAAGAGGCAAGGTATCATCAGACGCTAAAAGTGCATATGTGGTAAAAATTTCCCGTGAGGCTGTGGCGGTGACAGCAACTTTTTCTGACATCTGAAGAAGAAGAAGAAGAAGAAGAAGAAGAAGAAGAAGAAGAAGAAGAAGAAGAAGAAGAAGAAGAAGAAGAAGAAAGCGGTGTAATTTCACGATTTTCACGGCCCTCTAGGTCGTAAACGGCATGACTGGTTGTTGCCGCGTGATGTATATGTTGTCAGGTGGCCATAGCTCAAAGTAAGACATTTCACAACAATGAGAGATTTTCCATTGTTGAGATCCAGTAGGCCGAAAATGCTATGTTGTTGCTTACAGTAAAAGTAGTTGGTCTGCTCCTCAGTTTATATAGGCATTTACGGTATGTTGAGTGACTGTGAGTGTACGGTACGACTTGGCTGAGTGGAGTGACCGCTCCACTAGATTCGCGTTAAATAAGTATTCTTTCATACAATTGTTTAAATCAATAAAAGTTTGTCTTCTTATTCGTATTAAAATTGACGTTGGCGAAGTTTCGAATTAATTTTCGAGGGATAATCTCATCAGATTAAGAACGGTTGTTTTGATTTGTTATATTATAAGGAATATTTCAACTATGATATAACGTCTACACTCCTCTTTTATTTTAATTCTTTCTTCAGAATTAATATCCTTAACTTATGCAAACATTGTTGTTTAAATGCAAAAATATAATATCCGAAAACAATATCCACGAAATTATAAATATGTATTTTAAATCATAAATTCCCTTCCTATATTATATGCCCCAAGAAATTACAAATATATACCAAACAAATGTTCGCAATAACTCTCAAAGCATATTTTTTTCTGTTTTTAAGCAGAAATCGGTTCTGTCAAATTACGTTAGTTCCTACTGAAAGTTGAAATCACTCCGATTGCTCTGGAAGCGAAGGCAAAAGAAAGTTCCAACATCACGCAATTTATTTCCCAGACGGCTACAATTTTAAAATGCTATTGAGAGTGAATATGTTGAATTTAGTGGAGGGTTTTATTTTTCTCTAAAGGAGCGGATGTAAAAGCAATGATGATCACGAGTTGATTTCCGACTTGTGTTTGTGCCCTCGTTCCCAATCTTCCTCGACATCATCCCCATCATTCCCACTCCCTCCCTGGGCATTTAGAAACTGCCACATTTGTCCCGAAGAGAGAGAATAATTTTTAACGCCATAAGCCACTCAACAAGGAAAGAGAAAGACGATATGCTTTTTATGACATTTCATTTGGGAAATATCATATTTTTCAGAGATATTTCCAAATAGACACGAATTGAAACATTTTATTGTTATACGATTTTGAATCCAACTCGCTTGTTCCTCAATTGTGTCCATGTAGAACTGTATTGTAATTATACTAGTGATTCTGTAATGTGTCCGGTATATACCCGATATACTGACCGGTATACTGATTGATAAATCATGCAGCAGGTTGGTTCAGGCAGCTGTGCTCTGGGCAAGCACTTCTGAGGTCCTGGGTCGATTCCAGCGGCAGCCTCAGAGTTTTCTCAGAGTCGAGAAGCTGGAAAGATTCCATACTAAATGTCCACGGCTTCCTTCTCACCGTCCATCCTGATCAGCATTACTCTACCATCTAAATCATAATCATTTTCCGCCGCCACTATAGCCTACAGTATACAGAACAGCCTGCGATTGACAAAATACTCTTGGAGGAGTCCTGTAATCTTACTCAAGCTCCTGTTTACCTTTCCTTTAGGATATTCTTATGGAGTTGAATAACTTCACGTAAAATGTTAATTGAAATGTTGTAAAATAATTTACTGACATATTGTGTGATATAGTCAGGACATTTCAAGTGACTTGGTTCATGTGATATATCGTAGTCAGGACATTTCAAGTGACTTGGTTCATGTGATATATCGTAGTCAGGACATTTCAAGTGACTTGGTTCATGTGATATATCGTATAGTCAGGACATTTCAAGTGACTTGGTTCATGTGATATATCGTAGTCAGGACTTTTCAAGTGACTTGGTTCATGTGATATATCGTAGTCAGGACATTTCAATTGTGACTTGGTTCATGTGATATATCGTAGTCAGGACTTTACAAGTGACTTGGTTCATGTGATATATCGTAGTCAGGACATTTCAAGTGACTTGGTTTATGTGATATATCGTAGTCAGGACATATCAAGTGACTTGGTTCATGTGATATATCGTAGTCAGGAAATTTCAAGTGACTTGGTTCACGTGATATATCGTAGTCAGGACATTTCAAGTGACTTGGTTCATGTGATATATCGTAGTCAGGACATTTCAAGTGACTTGGTTCATGTGATACCTATATCGTAGTCAGGACATTTCAAGTGACTTGGTTCATGTGATATATCGTAGTCAGGACATTTCAAGTGACTTGGTTCATGTGATATATCGTAGTCAGGACTTTTCAAGTGACTTGGTTCATGTGATATATCGTAGTCAGGACATTTCAAGTGACTTGGTTTATGTGATATATCACGTAGTCAGGACATTTCAAGTGACTTGGTTCATGTGATATATCGTAGTCAGGACATTTCAAGTGACTTGGTTCATGTGATATATCGTAGTCAGGACATTTCAAGTGTCTTGGTTCATGTGATATATCGTAGTCAGGACATATCAAGTGACTTGGTGCATGTAATGCGGCCACAGCACATACTAATTACCCTAGAGCAATTAGCAAATTCCTCTAGTCGATAACACACGGTCTCGCTGTCACTGAAAAGTTTCACAACACTTTCTTGCGACCATGTCTACAAGACCAAGTTCTCTCAAGTTCATTACTCTGGCATTAGTGTATGTTTTCGGTAAAAACTAAGAACTACTATTTTTTTAATACGTTTGTTTTAAATTACTAAGTTTTACACAGTGAGGAGGTACAGGTGAAGATTGACGGAAGTGAAGAGAGAGTTTGGTCTGAAGTTTAGCCTGTAAAGGATGTTGATTGTTGGTTGAGAAGAGAAAAGTGGCTGTGAGGATAAGAACAAGATGAGTTTGAGTAGCATGAGCTGGGGAGGAAAACATCCAGAAAAATGTAGTGAAAAAGAGTAACATTGGAAGGAAAATCAAATAAACTATTTTTAGATAATAAAGTTTTCGTCGTTCCGTTCGAAAATTTCTTTGGAGTCTATGAATTTCAATTGCGATGCAAATTGGCTTACAAAATGTGTATTTTTTTATACATTATTACCAACTGATTTATAAAAAAGCGGCTACAATTAGGTATGTACTGGGAATATTAAGATTCTGAAATTAAAATTAAGCAAGTTCAAAAGGAGTAAAATAGGATTAAAAGTTAAAAGATTATGATAGTGTTGGTTGTGAAACCCCCTGTCGGGAGGTTTGCTAGCATCAAAGAAAAACCATTGGAAGGATCGCAAGGCGAGAGTGTGAAGCAGTGAACAATAATAAACCTACGTAAAAGAGTGTGGAAGGTACAGTGAAGAGGAATCTAACGGCGGTGGGAAGATGACGACCTGGAATGGTTTGGTGAAGACGCTCGAAGAAAAATATGTTGGAATGAAAGAGGATAAAGATAAATATGTAACGTCAGGCTTTACTAGACGATTAAGAAACTAATATAAGTGGTCATATTTTCAGGGAATGCTGGAGAGGCGTTCTCCGATGGCCGGGTACCGGATAGCCGGCCTGCTAATTATACCTGTTTTTACCCCATTAGGACCTGCCTGTTGATGCAGTGTTGCCGTCACGGGAGATGCATCTGACGTCACGGTAATGTAAGGTGGGGAGGGGAGGGGAGGGGAGGGGGTTGTCATTGACGCGGGTGAATTTGAACATGTTATTACACCTTGTTAGTAAATTCAGCTTGTACGGTTTGTGTGTAAGTGTTGCCATTTGAGAGTTAGTACCTATAATTAGCATGTTTCAAATAGTGAATCTTTTGGATTTAGGTAATTGCATTGCATATCAATTTAACTGTGAATTATACTAGAATTAAGTTTCATTCAATCAAACCTATTTACTCATACGAAGATAGTAAATTATAACAAAATATCTTGGCTTAAAAACACTTTCTGTCATTATATTCTTCAAAACAATTTGACTTTGTTATTCTTAAAGTGCGTACTCCATTGATGCAAAAAGTTATTAGAGTTGAAAGTTTCTTAAAGCATAGTCATAAGCAAATCTCGCATTATCCATATTTTCTATTATACCTACTCATCATATTGATCCCATTTCATCTTTTAAATCAAATGACAAAATCATAGCTGAATCAAATTTGAATCTTGATTTCTAAATAAAGGTCCTTTATTACTTTTTACACATTTTGCAACAGAAAATTTAACCAAAACTTATGCCTCAAGGCGTAAAAGGATGAGTAAATGCCTCACGCATTATGGTTTCTTGGGGAATAGGTAAGTAAAGTAGCGAATTCAGACAAGATTGGAATATTTCAATTTTGATTTGTACTTTGACTCTAGGCTACTTTCGAATGTTACACAATAGGGAAGTCTCGTGAAAATTATATTTCAGATTATAGCTATTAATGTCTTGCCATCATTATTAATTCAAGCTCAAGTGAGATACTTGTGGACAATAGAGTAGGATTCAAATAATTATTATATTCTAATATAAATATTGTGGACTTATATTTATTTAACAGTGAGTTCTTGTTAATGTTTATAACCGAAAAATAATTTAATTGTAGAGGATTTTATATTTATTTTGAATGAAAAGAAAAAAGTTGTGATTTGGAAAAAGCTAGCCAACATTACAATTCAAAATTAACCATACAATTTATAAAACTTATATCACATACAATTACATTATTTTGACCTTAGAGTAATTTATTGATGTTTAGATGACATGCTTGTGGTCACATAAATGTGAAACAATTTGATTTAGTCGCGAATTACCGTTTTATAAGCATATTTTGTGTATTATTGCCAACATACAAACGGCAGAGAGTTGGTTGCAACATTGCTCTTTCGTTGCTAGGGAGACAGTTGTTTATCAATAAAGTATAGAAAAATAATTGCTTCTGTCAAAAGTGTGGAATTCCAGTTGACAGAGGCATTTTATTAAAAAGAAAGATGATGCGCGATGAATGTCCAAATGTGAAGTGACCAAAAGTTCAACATATTCTGAAGAATGTATAGCGAAAACAGTGCCCGAGGAATACCTTGATTTTTATTTGTTAGCAAATGACATGTACTGAGTGTAATCCAACCACTAACCCTCAAAAACCAAATATCGAGAACATTGTGGATTAAACTTGCTTAAACAGAAGATTATTGCTTCTATGAATTGAATAAAGATTACTGCATTCTATAAATGAAGACATACTGTTAATTATTATTAAAAGAATCGTGAAAGTATGTTGTTCAAATCCATGTTTGAAAACGGCTCGCTTCTAATCACCTTGATATCTCATCTTTGCAAAGATCTCTGTTGCCAGATGTAAGGCTTGTAATTCAAAAATACAGGATTCCATTGGCTTTAAACGAAGATATCTCGGTAATTAGTATGGTGACACATATTTTTAAAATGGTGATTCGATTGAGAAATATGTCGACCTCAAATTAATTGAATGAAAAAAGACTTGTATGTTGTAACTTTCTTAAAATCATGATTTCAGTGTGTTAGTTATCATGATCCCATAAAAAAACACTCCGTGTAAAAATACCAGCCAAGTCTCTTCAACTATAAAAAAATAGAATAAATCTAAAAATTCAGCACTGAAAAAAAAGTAGTGATATCAAAAAATGAGCCAAGTCAAAACTTAATTTTAAAAACCAAAATATACTTGGCGCATCGTGTATATAAATAGTATAGAAGCATATGCCAAAAATCAAATGTACCTACCTAATTATATATAATATACCTATAATGCCCTTAAAAACGATGCGCCAAGTATATTTTGGTTTTTAAAATTAAGTTTTGACTTGGCTCATTTTTTGATATCACTACTTTTCAGTGCTGAATTTTTAGATTTATTCTATTTTTTTTATAGTTGAAGAGACTTGGCTGGTATTTTTACACGGAGTGTTTTTTTATGGGGATATCACATATTTTTTTAGTTTATTTACACAACTTGTAACACACATCGGAGCAACAATGACTAAATACTTTTAAAAAATACGCCATTTCCGAATTGGTTAATACGAAAAATTGTGTTTGGTGCTCAATATACCTAAGCTTAAAGTGATATTTCATGAAGAATTGCGAAAGCTTCGTTCCAATCAGTCCAGCCGTTTTCGAGATATGGTATCACTTCCGGTTTTCAAAATGGCGACTGAAATAACTGCCACCTAGAATTTATTTCTATAAATGTTATGTATCATTATAAGCCTTCTGAATATGTGGTTATTGTAGTAAGAGGTCATTAAAATCTAGATCTTCATTTTCATGACGTCATTTCCGGTTTCGGTAATAGTACATCTCTACTTTAACTACTGATATTCCATATAGACGGCCGTCTGAATCATTTGGCGCTAGTTTCATTCCGATCGGTTTAGCCGTTTTCGAGATATGACGTCACTTCCGGTTTCAAAATGGCGACTACCGGTTGGTTTTATAAAAAGGCACCTCAAACGCCAAAAGTGCACATGTGGTAAAAATTTCAGATCGATCGGCTAAGCCGTTTAGGCTGTGGCGGTGATAGCGGTGTTTCCTGATATCATCTGAATCATCATCTAAAGATCAAAGTGGTGTAATTTCACTGTTTTCTCGGCCCTCTAGCTCGCAAATGGTATAGCCTATTGTTCCCAAATTTGGTATATGTGGTGGGGTGGGCCATAGCTCAAAATTAAGATATTTTACAACAATGTGAGATTTTCCAATTTTATGATCCAGTAGGCCGAAAATGCCATGTTGTTGCTTACAGTAAAAGTAGTTGGTCTGGCTCCTCATTTTATTAGGCATTTACGGTATGTTGAGTGAGTGTGAGTGTACAGTACGACTTGGCTGGGTGGAGCGACCGCTCCACTAGATTACCATGTTATCTTATGAGAAATGCCAGCATATAAAAGATGTCATATCTCAAAAAAGAGTACCGCAAGGTGGTTTTTTGACTTCACATATGCATTTGTTCATGTTCAGTGAATACCTTGACAAAATTTCAAGGATTTTTTGAACTTTTAGAATATAATGATGGAAAGACTTTAATGAAAGGTGAGATGTTTGCTGAACACAGATGCGGTATTATTTTTGTTGTGGTACGAATAGTTTTCAAGAATTTCATGTACAAAGTAACATTCAAATGTAAGTAACATTCATTAATTTCTTCTAATTTTAATACAGGAAAATTGACAATGACATCACAATTTGTTACATTGCATTGCCCTGGCAACAAAGGAATCACCATGATAACACATTGTTGGCAGGGACGACGCTAAGGGGGGGCCTGGGGGGCCACGGCCCCCCCAAACCTTCGCGCGGCCCCCCCTTGTGCCCCCCCAAACCAAATGTGGGAAAATAAATATCTTGAAAGTCTATACTTTTCTTCAATTTTTTGCACTGTTCAAATTATCAAATAAAACATCAGCTGACAATGTTTTGCAAATAGGCGACTTTCGTATGCCAGACATAATGAAGTTCCTAAGAAGTATAGCAGGGTTGACAAAAATTGGATAAGATACGGAGCTCAAAAATAAGGAAAGATCTTGCAATGGAGACTCTAAGTTTCAAATTAGGAAAGGAGAGATTGAAATGGTTTGGTCGATTGAAAGGGATGGGACAAGAGAGGATACCGAGAAGGAAGGCAGATAGAGCAGCAATGGGAGGGAAAAGAAAGGCAGGGAGACCGCGAACGAAGTGGATGAGTGGAGTGAAGATGGCTGTGGAAAAAGTGGAGAGACTTGGGAAATGGTAAGGGACGAAAAATGGTGGGAGGACAGTTCATAAAAATTAGTGTAGGGATAATTTTTTGAAGGTTTCAGTTTTTTTAATTATCCCCACCAGGCGCGTAGGAAGGGGGGGGGATGGGGGGAGAATCCCTCTTCTGATTCAATACCCCTCCCTATGTACTTATATATTTATGTGCCAAGAAAAAAATGTGCTTAAAAAGTGTTAAATCGCATAGAAATGCACCAAATTGATGTCTGTAATTCAAAAAATGTCCGTGGCTGTGCGCCCCGGACCTGCATTTTACTGGGGGGCCCTCCCCCCGGCCCCCCATTGTCTTCGTAGACACTCGTATCTCCAGCTCAAGTTATTTTACATATTATTCCCTCCCTTGCAAATTTAGTTCCTACGCGCCTGATCCCCACGCCACAATTGAAAATATACATGTGAAAATACGTTTGCCCCCCTAAAAAGTTTATTGCCCTACCTAGGCCCCCCCTGTATAAAAATCCTAGCGTCGTCCCTGATTGTTGGAGACTTTGAAATGACATCACAGTTCTCATTCCAGTTACAAAAATATCCAATGACATTTGAATTTGATTTTTATGAATGAAAATTATAAACTTCACGGGTGATAAGTGTGCTTGTCATTGTTCTTTGTGTTGATATTTACACATTTCCTAAAATAAAATTTCATGAGACATCCTAATTGAATGCCGGTTTGTAATTTATTGATATCGTTGATTCTAATTGATAATGTTCTGCTTAAAATTGTTCCCAAAATGAAAAAACCATTTTTTAAATAATTCGAACAAAGCGGTGACGAACGAATTAAACAGTGGGTGATGGGATACAACAAATGTACACTTGACTGAATACTTTTCTGGCTTTAAATATCAGATTTTTCAAGGGGATTTAGGACAAATAAACACTAAGGATTGCGATGAACTTACAAACTCACTAGAAGTGCAAAGTGGACATGCAACAAACAAACATTCAACCAGTGTTGTAACTATTTAGATACGAATAGAAACTTATTAGGTATCTGTGTCTGTACCT
This sequence comes from Leuctra nigra, assembly GCA_934045905.1. Taxonomy (NCBI): domain Eukaryota; kingdom Metazoa; phylum Arthropoda; class Insecta; order Plecoptera; family Leuctridae; genus Leuctra; species Leuctra nigra. Next base: position 51,209,877 of record OW203763.1, read on the forward strand.
CGAGACTCGATACAATCTTCATTTTCTATCTGCATCTGTAAAGTTATTTTTCTTTCATGTTCTGATATTGCAAAAGCATTCTGGTTAAAAAGGACACGTGCAAATTTGAGTGCACCATTGCATTTGTCTCTTTGGATAAGTGACAATATTTCGTAACTTCCTTTAAAATACTGGTCCACTAAATTGAATTCGAAGACTATAGCCTCTTTTCACATCTTTTACTCTTTTGGGCAGATATTTTTTTAAAAAGTATCTAGTATCTGTATCCAGAATCCAGATATAATTGAAGCATCTGTACATTTAAAAGGTATCTTTACAACACAGCATTCAACCGACGAATTAGTAAGAGCATTTCTAAATTCTAATGACTATTTTTGTTTGACATCGAAATTACATAAATCTCAATAAAACCATGGCAATGAGATACATTCAATGTCTTCTACGAGACACTATAAGCAATACGTAGGTATTAGTTTGCTATTTTTATTTTAACATAATATTTAACAGGAAATTGAAGTATACCAACAGTGAAACCATAAAGGCAGCCACCGAATTGTGTAATTTAAAGTTATTCAAATTAAATAATAATATTAATCAATATTCGTTCATTTATAGCATGTAGATTATCTTTCCCTTTATCAAATGATAAATTAATAAATTAATTAAATTAAATTACCAACAGGGAAATATCCCTGCAGAATGGGGTGTAAGCCTGAGAAAACCTGTTTAATAGTAGGCCGGCTATCGGGTACCCGGCCATCCGAGACGACCCCATGCTGGACAGTGCATTATGTAGTAGTGTAATTTTAAATCCCCCTAACGCTATGCATTTGCTTCAATATAAATTATATCAATGGTGTAATGAAAAGCAAATCGTCTTCTGATTTTTATTGTTTTGCAGCAGACGGATGCCTGTTTATTGAATTTATTTTCGCAAAACCACACTGTTAAAAATGTACGTAGTTTTTTCCCCAAAAGTACCAGGGAACCGGATCTCCACACTGTTAGGAAATTTATGGTATAAAGTATAGCATATTTTTCTGATTTTCTTTTAGGATAAGCTCAAAGTTTTTATAATATTTTCCAATACAATATGCGAAAATATCCCGAAATATTTGCAAATCTCTATAGCTCCTTGATTTATACACATATTTCAATTCTGTGAATGGAGTTTGAGGATAATCTAGACCACGTGACCACCTTCGTCATAACTTCAATATTCCCTGTCAAACATCAAAAGTAATGCGACGGCCATTGATATTCTTTGGAAAGAGGGTTCACTTCGTTCGAATAACTTCATAAATACCCTAGCTACAATAATTTGGTCTGTACTGGAGGGACAACAAAAGATCGATCTCAATGTTTGATACGAGACTTAAATAACGAAAATGCTCCCCTCAATTGTAAAGTGCCTACCAAGTAGGGAAAAACAGTGTTAACAAGACACATTAGCCGTGGTTCGGCAAATCGTCGGCTTGGTACTTATTTGTCCTATATCCACTTTTTGAAAATTTTGAGTTAGGTATTGGATTTTGCTCATTGATATACACCTACAATACATACATAACATAAAAATACTAATTTTCCAGAAAACCGTAATTTTTGAGATATTTGCTTCAAGTGGAATTTTTAAAAATTTCTAAAAATGCAAAAAAAATCAAATAAGATACTTTTTGATGTAGATTTAATTCCCCCTCAAACTTAGTTCAAATGTGAGAGAAAATAGACATTGTCTTTTGCTACTTTACACGGCGTTTTTTAAAATTTTAAATTTAAGAAACAAAAAAAATTCAAAAATTTAATTTTTGAAATTAAAATTTTTATATATTTGTTTTTCTTAAAATATTATAAAAGGGTGTTACAAGTATGAAAAAATGCTTAAATAGTTGAAATGTACCTCCTTTTGTACAAAAACTACCTAAAAATTGGATATAGGACAAAGTGAGTAACAAATATTTCGTTCCCATGACTTTCTTTGTCCTATATCCAAAAGGGGGTGCCCTTTATTGAGGTAACTAAGAGTGCAGGGTAGAAAAATACTACTAGATATTATTCAAAACATCCATGAGAATGAGTGATATTTCTTTCTGTTACATAGATCATAGATTACGTAGTTTTGCCGTGAGAATGAATTCAATCTATAAACCTCATTATCTCCGACTAGCAAAAAGCGGATATGGGACAAACAAGTACCAAGCCGACGAAATGACAATACGAAAATATTGAACATAAACCTGCACATATTTTTTATATAATATTCCTCTTTTTCACAACGATTATTTCCATACTAATTATAAAGCACACACATCTACCAATTGTTCTAGTGAGCTATATTTGATATTTCGCCATATTTGATTTGATTACAGATCTTCTTTACCACAATTTCTAAATTGCCTACATGCGCATAAAAAAAGTAGATCCTTCGAGAAAATTGTTTTACAAATTCTAATAGGTTGTGAAATACGTTTATTGAATGTAAATTATTTGTATATATTTGTAACAAAGCCTTACTGTCTGGTGTTTATACATATACCGGGTGGCCCCAAAAAAACGAACAATTGGCGAGACCTCGCTGTGACGAAACCACTGCACAAATCGGACTGAAAATTTCAAATAATATAAACAACATACTAAGGTTTGATGTGTGAAAGTTTGAAATACATAACTTTTGTAGGAAAAAAGCTACAGCTGCTAGAATTTGGTTGTCGAAAAATCGATTATACGTGCACAAATAGCGAGTGTTCAGAAAACGGCCTTTGGCCGGGATGCTGTTTCTTCAAAACCACTAACGATATCAAGCTGACAATTTCAAATATTATTCAAAATATATTTCTATCAATTGTGTAAAAATTTCAATCCATTTGGATCATTGGAACAAAAATTGTGGTTTCTTGAAGTTGAGCTAAAAAGCAGAGGTAAATTTCACAAGTTTTCTTACACAAGATAATTTCAAAACGTGAAATTATCTCTTAGAGTTTCTGCGTTTAAGCTGAACTTCAAGATACCGTCAATCCAAATGCATTGAAATTTTCGCACAAATGATAGCAATATATTTTGAATTAAATTTAATATTTTCAGCTTGATATCATTAGTAGTTTTGAAGTAACAGCTTCCCGGCCAATTGACGTTTTCTGAATGCGTGCTATTTGATCTTCGTATAATCGATTTTGCGACAGCCAAATTCTAACAGCTGTAACGCTTTTCCCACAAAAGTTATGTTTTTCAAACTTTCACACATCAAACCTTAATATGTTGTTTATATTATGTGAAATTTGCAGCCCGATTTGTGCAGTAGTTTCGTCACAGCGATGTCTCTCCAATTGTGCGTTTTTATTGGGCCACCCGGTATTATCTGGTATGCATGTTATTATTCCTTATTTGTGAAGAACAACTGTGTGTTTAAAATTCCCACCTTCACACAGTACTACCAACAGTCGTCGATAAAAGTACATACAGTAGTAGTAGATTGATAAAGATAAAAGTAGTAATTTTAGATGATAGATAGTAGTAGATAAAAGCACTAGTCAAGGAACCTGAAGGAAGGAACCTGCAATCCGTTTCTTACGAATAAAGAACTACTCACCCTACACTCTAACCTGCTCTAGTTATTCAACTAACATCAGGAAAACAAGTAGCACTGAAATATTCAATATTCTGGTTCATCTTTAGTTGCTAACAGGACAATGTGGTGGACATGTGGAGGGCATGTGGCGGACATGAGGAGGACATGTGGCGGACATGTGGAGGGCACGTGGCGGACATGAGGAGGACATGTGGCGGACATGAGGAGGACATGTGGTGGACATGAGGAGGACATGTGGCGGACATAAGGAGGGCATGTGGCGGACATGAGGAGGACATGTGGCGGACATGAGGAGGGCATGTGGCGGACATGAGGAGGACATGTGGCGGACATGAGGAGGACATGTGGCGGACATGAGGAGGGCATGTGGTGGACATGTGGAGGGCATGTGGCGGACATGAGGAGGAAATGTGGCGGACATGTGGAGGGCACGTGGCGGACATGAGGAGGACATGTGGCGGACATGAGGAGGACATGTGGCGGACATGAGGAGGACATGTGGCGGACATAAGGAGGGCATGTGGCGGACATGAGGAGGACATGTGGCGGACATGAGGAGGGCATGTGGCGGACATGAGGAGGACATGTGGCGGACATGAGGAGGACATGTGGCGGACATGAGGAGGGCATGTGGTGGACATGTGGAGGGCATGTGGCGGACATGAGGAGGACATGTGGCGGACATGTGGAGGGCACGTGGCGGACATGAGGAGGACATGTGGCGGACATGAGGAGGACATGTGGCGGACATGAGGAGGACATGTGGTGGACATGAGGAGGACATGTGGCGGACATAAGGAGGGCATGTGGCGGACATGAGGAGGACATGTGGCGGACATGAGGAGGGCATGTGGCGGACATGTGGAGGACATGTGTGGGACATTAGATTATATTAGTTTGGTTTAACGGCGCGATAACGACGAGGTTGTATTGCGCACATTAATTTTATATTTAACTGGACATGAGAAGGACATGTGGTGGACATGTGGAGGACATGTGGCGGACATGAGGAGGACATGTGGTGGACATGTGGAGGACATGTGGAGGACATGAGGAGGGCATGTGGCGGACATGAGGAGGACATGTGGCGGACATGAGAAGTCATGTGGCGGACATGTGGAGGACATGTGGCGGACATGAGGAGGGCATGTGGCGGAAATAAGGAGGACATGTGGTGGACATGTGGAGGACATGTGGCGGACATAAGGAGGACATGTGGCGGACATGTGGAGGACATGTGGCGGACATGAGAAGGACATGTGGCAGACATGAGGAGGACATGTGGTGGACATGAGGAGGGCATGTGGCTGACATGAGGAGGACATGTGGCGGACATGAGGAGGGCATGTGGCGGACATAAGGAGGAGATGTGGCGTACATGTGGAGGACATGTGTGGGACATTAGATTAGATTAGTTTGGTTTAACGGCGCGATAACGACGAGGTTGTATTGCGCACATTAATTTTATATTTAACTGGACATGAGAAGGACATGTGGTGGACATGTGGAGGACATGTGGCGGACATGAGGAGGACATGTGGTGGACATGTGGAGGACATGTGGAGGACATGAGGAGGGCATGTGGCGGACATGAGGAGGACATGTGGCGGACATGAGAAGTCATGTGGCGGACATGTGGAGGACATGTGGCGGACATGTGGAGGACATGTGGCGGACATGTGGAGGACATGTGGAGGACATGTGGAGGACATGTGGCGGACATGAGGAGCACATGTGGTGGACATGAGGAGGACATGTGGCGGAAATGTGGAGGACATGTGGAGGACATGTGGAGGACATGTGGCGGACATGTGGCGGACATGTGGCGGACATGTGGAGGACATGTGGAGGTCATGCGGCGGACATGAGGAGGGCATGTGGCGGACATGTGGAGGACATGTGGAGGACATGTGGCGGACATGTGGCGGACATGTGGCGGACATGTGGTGGGCATGAACAGGACATGCGCCGGACATGAATATATTTGCTTTCGTTTACAAAGGAATTGCCTAGCTGGAGTGGAAATAAAAATAATCATTAGTAACGCGTTTTTCCTATTGAAAATCCATAATATTTAACGGCAATTATCTGTATCTGACATAGATTAATTAGATTAATATTGAGTGTCATTCAAGTGCCAAGTGGTAAAACGGAGTTTGACTGTAATCCTGGGAAATAGCGTCGAGTGCAATGTTATCAGCTTCCAGTCTCATCATGATTCTACATAGTGTTTCCATGTCTGTAGGGTTTCACGTCAGATGTCCCTTGGGCCTTTCTTGCTCATTTTGTCGAGGAAGGTTCTTCTTATATTATAGCGGATTCTGGGGAGGTATAGAGAGTAACAAGCAATTTTCATTTCACAAACTTGAGGGCAAAGAGATATTATGCTAATTTCATGTCCGTAAGCCCTTGCCTTGTTTATACTTGAAAATGTATATTTACTTAGGATTCTAGTTAGAATTCACACCAAACAGTTTCTCGTAAATTGTTTCTTCTTTGATAAAAGGGACTGCGCTCAATTCTAAACAGATTTAGGATTGAGATTCAATTCTAAACAGATCTGGTCTCCACTTGAAAAGCCTGGCTATTTAATACTTACTGCAATATATGCCTATAAGTGATAATAAAGAATTCCATTTCTTTGTTTATTACTTTTTGTTATCTCGAGATTTGAATTTTGAATTACATTATAAAGAGATTCAAGAATTGATATACAGTTAGACTTCCAGCATGTCACAGCGGAACGTCAACAGAAAAAGAGTAATGGAATAGTAATGTGAAACGTTATTGATCCGGGAACTTGGAAGAGCTTTAAAACTCTTGGAGAGTCACTAAATAGTTGACAATTCGTATATCACTTATCTGGAAAGAAGTCCACTTTTAAAAGAGTAATTAGGTACTTTATGGATCACATGTCTATCTCAACTGAATCACTACTGAAATACCTTGACACTGGGAATCTATAAAATATACATTGTATGGAAATAAGAGTATATGGGCAGTGTTGTGATAAGATCATTTTTTTTATCTAAAAAAAACAACATGACATGACAAAAGTTTATCTAAATAAGATAATACATAAAATTCCAAAAAATCATCTAGATAATAGATAAAGATAAAAAAATTATGTCTCGATAATTGTAATAGAATATAGATATTTTTTTTACAACACAAAAGTAAATACCTACTAGCACTTATTTTCATGCAAAGACTAGTAATAAAAATTAGTTAACTTTCCATACATTCCCAATTGGTTTGATTGGGAATAGTTTTTGGTAAATGATTATAACTAACTCATTACGCACTCGTTACGTGCACAAATACACAAATGCACATTTGGAATTTTATATTTTTTGTCTAGATAATTGCTAATAGATAACAATATTTTTATCTAGATAAAGATAAAGATAACCAACTATAAAATGTTTTTATAGATTATAAAAAATCTATCAAGATAATAATCGCGATAATTGTTTTATCTAAGTCACAACACTGCATGTGGGCAATGCGACACTTGCCTATATTTGGTGGATAAGTCAATAATGTTAGGTTTTCTGACCAAATTCTATCTGTTGTAGTTATATTTCTACAATCGCTTATCTCAATGTGATTATACTGAATCGGAATGTATAATTATCAAAAAATAGTGTGTTCGTCCCTAACGTGGCAGTAGAACGATATTTTAAAATATTACCAAATATTGGTATATGTAGCTTCGTTGTTCGACTTGTATAGGAAGGACAGTTGGGAATAAATACTCAGAATAATATTTTTTTGCTGAAAATTCGGCATTCGGCTGCGTTGGTGAACGGACGTCTCTTGAGCTGCTCCGCTCAACCAGTTTTGTTATGTATAGTGAGTGAATCATGATAGAGTGTGTAATGTTGTTGGTTAGTTGGAGGGCCACAGCGAGGCTTATTTTCTTGTTGTTGAAAAAATTCATGGGGTGAAGGTTAAATCAGACGCCAAAAGTGCACACGTGGTAAAAATGTGAGATCAATCGGTTCAGCCGTTTAGGCTGTGGCCTGTTTACCGGATTTGAATTCCAGGAGACTTCTACTACTGAGATTATTATTATTATTATTATTATTATGAAAACCGCTCTAAAACACGGTTTTCTCAGTCCTCTAGCTCGCAAAGGGCGTAACCTATTGTTCCCAAATTTGGTATATGTTGTAGGGTGGGCCATAGCTCGAAATTGAGATATTTTCCAACAATGTGAGAATCAAGATGGCGGATGGTGATGGTTGTTCATCTGCAGTGGTAAAAGATATTGAACTTTTAAATGTGATGGAGCTCAAGGCTGAACTGGACAAACGGGGTGAGTCTAAAGTCGGTTCTAAAGCTGTATTAATTGAAAGGTTGAGGAATGTCTTATCGCCTGATGATGGCCATAAGAGTTCCGTAGAAGACCCGCCGGCGTCTTGCTCTGAATGTAAGCAATGTGCAGTTTGGATGCGTCTAGCTAATAACACTGAGCGTGAGCTGCAAACTACTAGACGCCTAATTGAAGAGTTGGAATTGCGCTTCAAATTAGAGGAGGGAACTAGCCAAATGCGAGTCTCATTTGCTAGTAAAGTATTAAATGAGGTGAAAAATGACATCAAAGAGGTTAGGTTTGGCAACGAACAAAGAAGTAATCAAGACGGTCCGAGTTTCTCAAACTCGCGATGGATGGCGCCACCACTCCCCCCACACCCCTCTACCTTGGGGCAGACGGCAGCAGCGAGAACTACAACAGAAAATCAAGATGGTCCGAGTTCCTCAAACTTGCGTCTGATGGCGCCACATCCTTCACACTCAACCTTGGCCGTGGCGCAAACGATCCGCGAAAATGACGAAATTAATGGAAATCCGCTCACTGTCTTCGGCGAAACATTGACAAACTACGACCTATTCGATGAACCTATCCGTAATACTGCAAATCTACCGGAGATCAATAAAGAAGGAGATGGTGCAACTAGAATGACTATACTTGAAAAGACGGCAGATCTTTTCAAGTCACATGACTCAAATGCCCTTGCCCACTGTGTTGGGCGCGATTTCTTAATGGAAGATGGCATCGCAACGAAATTCAAGGATAAATTTGGGCAAGTTGAATACTTGAAAAAACAAAACAAGAAAGTTGGGGAAGTTGCGTGGCTCACCTCAGGTCCACGTACTATTTTCTACCTAATCACTAAAGAAAAATCCTCTGGCAAACCAACTATGGAGTCAATGGCTATGTGCCTGCGCAACCTGCAAAAACTTTGCGTGAAAAAGCGCATAAAAAAGCTGGCACTCCCAAAGTTGGGTTGTGGTCTGGATCGGATGAGATGGGAAGAAGAAGTTAAGCCAATGATCTCTGAAATTTTCGAACGAACAGAAATTGCAATTGAAGTGTATGACCTTCCGAGTAAACATCAATCACGTTACAGTAATGCAAATCGAGGAAGGTTAAATGACTTTACTGTCAAAACAGTCAATCCCAATGTGTCATCCGGGATTGATAATAACTTTGCCGATTCACAAGACTCCTTCACTCCAGTTAGAAAACGCCGTCTTCAGAAACCGCACAAGACCCAGTTTATAGGAACTGGCGATGCTGACGAAAAAGGTCTCGAAGTGGCAAAGAAGAGAGTATGGCTGCATCTAGGACGACTGAGTAAATCTGTCACAACAGACATAGTGAAGAGTTATCTGGAGAAGAAGCTACCAAATGGTGATTTCAACGTGGAACAACTGAACAAGGATGAAGCTTTGCATAGCTCCTTTAAAATAGGGGCGGACTCATCCCTCTTAGAGTCTCTCAGTGATCCAAGTTTCTGGCCTTCTGGTTCTGTTGTCCGTAGATTCTTCTTGCCTGATAGGTTTTTTCAAAACCGAGCCCCGTCAACGACGGTGACATAACGGATGAGAATCAATGGGCTGAACCAGTCATAGAAGACATTGTCACGAAGAGAAAGAGAAGAAAGACTGGTAAATGTACCCAAGATGAAATTGAAGGATTCTGTATTAAAACTGTTCAGCTAAATGTAAGGAGCATAAGAAACCCTGAAAAGGTTATGAAATTTCATACATTCATTGAGCAACATGACCCAGATGTTTTCATAGCAACCGAAACATGGCTCAATTCTGATATCCATGATGGCGAGGTTTGTCCTCCTGGGTATAATGTGCACCGCAGAGATAGAGGTGGTAAAAAAAGAGGTGGAGGAGTCATGATCGGTGTGAAAACGAAATATCCAAGCTCCTTGGATTGGTCGGCCGACACCTATGAACTAATCGGTGTAAAGATCGGTACGGGGAAGCAGTATGGCTATATTGTTGGCGGTTATCGACCACCTGATGCTGACATTTGCATCTTTCAAGAAATGGCATTTTGGGTAGAAAATATTCATCAAGATATCCAAAATCACAACATTATTATAGGCGGGGACTTTAATCTTCCCACAGTGATTTGGCCATCTGCTGATGGTGAATTGTCAAATACTGATAGGCCAAATCATCTTCAGACGCAAATACAGAACTTTCTGGATGATTTCAACATGATTCAGCCAGTAATGGATCCAACACGAGTCGGGGAATTATCTTCCTCAGTACTAGACATCTTCCTTGTTAGTCCCCCAGAAATAATTGTCGACTGTGAAGTAGTGGATGGTATAAGTGACCATAAAGGTGTGGTATTATCTTTGGAACTTACTGTGGATAAATCTCAACTACCTGAAATGAAGAAGATATGGATCTACCATAAAGCGAACCGAGATGGCTTCAGGGACTACCTCGAAAGCAAATTCGTGGACTGGGCTTCTTCTCCAGGCAGTGTAAATAGCAGATGGGAATCCTTCAAGGAGATTCTTCATGAAGCTAGAGAGCGGAACATACCCTGCAAGAGAATCAAAGCTAATTCTGATCCTCCGTACTATGATGCGTCGGTTCGGTATTTCAAGAAAAAGTGCAGAAAGGCTTACAGACATAGAAAAAGAAACATCGCAAGCTTCAGGCAACTAACAAAGAAGCTAAATGAGGCCAAAATTAAGGCGTACAACAATTACATCATGAAGATATGCGATGGCGAACCTAGTCAGACGTGGAAGAAGTTCTACTCGCATCTAAAGCAATTGAAGAAATGCAGTAGTGGCGTGCCTCCCCTTGTTCGCACTGATGGAGTAACAACTGGTTCACCAAAAGAGACAGCCGACCTTCTGAATGAAACCTATAGAAGTTCTTTTGGTGTCCCCACTCTTGTTGACCAGGCGGAACATTATTCACCGGGGGACAATGTAGAAGAATATACAGCACTTGAGATCACACGGCGAGATGTTCTGAAAGCGATTTCTCACATGAAAAATCACTCTGCCCCTGGACCTGACGACATATCAAGCCAACTACTGAAAGTTGCGGCCGGACCAACCACTTCGTATCTCCTGACACTTTTCCAAATCTGTATAAATAACTCCAGCCTTCCAGAAGAATGGAAAACAGCTACGGTTATACCTGTATTCAAAGGTGGAAAGCGGAGCAGCCCCGTAAATTATCGACCGATCAGCCTAACTTGTATTTCATGTAAAATCTTTGAACACCTGATCTGCAAATACCTCAGGATCCTATGGGAAAAGATCAACTTTTTGTCTGATTGCCAATTTGGATTCCGTCCGGGGTATTCGTGTGACTCGAGCCTGGCAGGTCTTGTCCAAAACGTGACTACTGTATTAGACAGAGGTGGGCAGGTGGATGCATTGCTACTGGACATGGCAAAAGCTTTTGATGTTGTCCCACACGACAAGCTCATGGTTAAGATTGAAAACATTCCTAATGTGGATATGCGGGTTGTCAAGTGGATACGTGAATATCTTACAAACCGGTCTCAACGGGTGCGTGTGGAGGACATATTATCTGACTCAACTCCAGTAAATTCCGGTGTTCCCCAGGGAAGTGTTTTAGGACCACTATTGTTCCTTGTGTTCATAAATGATATTGCAGACAATGCTCCATGTAATATTAGGTTATACGCTGATGATTGTATCTTGTACCAGGAAGTAACAGACATCGCTGATTGTGTTACCCTTCAAGAGAATGTAAATACTACTTTGTTATGGATAGAAGCAAATGGCATGAGGTTAAATGTTAAAAAAACACAATTTGTATCATTCAATTTGTCCAGTACAAGATCAATAGACTATGTATACAAAATAGATAATGTAGTAATCCCAAAGTCCAGCACATGTAAATATCTAGGAATAACATTCAGTTCTAGGCTTTCATGGGATAACCATATAAGAAATATTGTATCAAAATCATTTAAAGTTCTGTATTTTGTGATGCGCAATCTTAAAGGTGGGTCAGTTCTTGCCCGAGAGAAGGCATACCTTTCAATTGTTCGGCCTCTCCTTGAGTACGGCAGTATAATATGGTCACCACATCAACAAAATCACATCGACCTGATAAACAAAGTACAACGTAAAGCTGCCAGATTTGTAAGTTGGAACTTTGATAGGTTTACAAGTAACACATTGCTACAGGAGCACCTTAAGTGGGAACCTCTGTCCACCCGCAGAAACAAAGCCCTCATGTGCGGTATGTACAAAGCCGTAACAAACCACCCAGGCTGGGCGGATCTGCGGAGTCATCTACCATTGCCACAACGCACTGGGGGCAGACAGGATCACCATTACAAGATTGGTTTGCCGAGATACGTCACCACTCCAGGTCTTCATTCCCTTCTTGGCAGGGGCATCCGCATATGGAACTCGATGCCATTAAAAAATCTTCCGGATTCAATATTAGAATTCAAAGCAATGTTAGAAGTACTCATGGAAAAGGATGATGATGAAACTGACTCCAATTGCTCCATTGAGCAGATACTTTTCGAAGACCTTCAACCCAAGGAACTTAAAGAACAGCTAGAAAGAAGAAATCTGTCAACCACAGGCGACAAAATCACCACCACAATCAAACTAGCTGCTGCAATGATTAAAGAAAAGAAAAATATTTCCAAGTTCAAATTTATTATTAGGAGGTATTCATAATGATTAGTTGTCTATCATTTTATCTATCTATCTGTTTATGTCTATTTATCTGAAAGCATAGGTATTTCCGTAGTTTTAAGGTGTCATAGAACATTCGCATTTATCTATCCATTTATGGTGTTGTAACTCTGTCAGAGATGTCAGAATATGTCATAGATATACTCGCATCTATCCGTTTGATATTATTGTAACTCTGTCAAATTGTATTGTATTGTCACTGTAATGTATGACAATTATGTACGACGAATTGATATGAAGTGTTGTTTGCCACCAAATGTAAATTTAAAGCAGACCAATAAATTGAATTGAATTGTGAGATTCCCCAATTTTAAGATCCAGTAGGCCGAAAATGCCACTTTGATGCCTACAGTAAAAGTGGGTTTGCTCCAGCCTTTATATGAGAGTGTGCGCGCGCCGTACGACTTGGCTGGCGTGGAGCGACCGCTCCACTAGATGATCTATATTACATGAGCGAAACAATGGTCCCAATCACAAATGCAAGGAGAGGTGACCGCAAGGGAACGAGCTCATTTAAATATTCTATAGATGAAGATATAATCGTGTGTCCTGTTAAGTATAGTCTAGTAGAGTTTTGGGGTATCTACCCCAACAATTACAATTCGTTGTTTCTACATTCTGCAGGTATGTTCATGGACTTCTGTCAGCTATTTTGAAATAAAACCCATAAATAAGTTGAGGACAGTAACATTTTGGTTTGGTTTTATGAGAGAATGAGATAGGTACAAAAAAATTGTGCGTGGAAATGTTGACCGATTACAAGCTTCTTATCTCGCGGCGACAAGGATGGTATCTGCCGGGACTAGTGAGAAAACTTGGTCGCAAAAGTTCCGTCGCATGAAAATAGCTGTGAAATCTTTCTTTGGCTGAGTTCATACTGGTGACTGTGACATAATAATAAGCAAATATTAATGACATCAAGACTAACTAGGAAAACGCTCAGTGTAACGCGTTGATGAGCGAGCACGGGTACGTGCAAATTCTCGAACCGGAAATGCGTACACAACGCACAGAAAACACATACAACCATATTGAATTGATTATGATTAGTGCTCGAAGTAGGAAATAAATAGTGGCGGTATGGTAACAAAAGAATACCACGTGCGGGGGGGGTGGAGGGGGGGGGTACGATATTAGATGAGGGTCCAGATTCCAGAATAACACTGACAACCATTGTCATGTCATTAGTTAGATTAGTCTTTTACCTTGATGAAACAACTAAATTAAATAATGAATTTTACTTTATCTTGTAGTGGATGTTCATAGTTCATAGTTATGCTTGAAATATGCAGTCAAAAGATAACCATGAAATACGAGTAAATTAGAATCTAAAATTACGTTAATTTCCAAGAATATCTGATTTTAAGCATTCCGTTTTTTCTGAGAAGTAACGATATGAAATCAAATGTGTAAAGAAGTACCGGTATACCATACCGTCCCATACCGGCCCACTTCGAGCACTGATTATGATATCAACTTAAAAGTAGGTATATGCTTTTCATCGAAACTTTAAAATAGCATCTAAGCACCTGGTTCATAAAGCAAATCAGAATCAATTCAATTGGCACTGGAAAACATTCATTTCGATACTTCATTACTGACAGATATTAAAAATGTCAATAAGTTCATACGTTCTTAACTGATTGGGATGAAATTTTGTAAAATAAGAGACAATATTGGTCTTTATGATCATGCAAAATATGAGTTTGATCAGAATGATCGAAGACCGTTTTCATTTTTCAGCCTATCAGGAGATATTTATTTAAATTTTAACCAATGAATGGATTTCCAAAAAAATTATGGTGTGCAAACAGAGAAGGTTGGTTTTACATGTGTGCAAAATTTCAGCTCGATAAAAGAAAAACTCTGACCTGTATAGCCAAAATATGATTTTGATCAGATTTATCGAAGACCAGTTTCATTTTTCAACCTACCATCAGGAGATATTTATTTAAATTTTAGCCAATTAATAAATTTCAAACAAATTTGGGGTCTGCAAACAGAAAAGTTTGTCTCTACATGTGTGCAAAATTTCAGCTCGATCGAGGAAAAACTCTAGACATGTATAGCCAAAATATGAGTTTGATCAGATTTGTCGAAGACCATTTTCACTTTTCAACCTATCAGGAGATGTTTATTTAAATTTTAACCAATCAGTAGATTTCAAAAAAATTAGGGTCTGCAACGCCCAGAGAATGTTCAAACACGTGTGCAAAATTTCAGCTCGATCGAAGAAAAACTCTGACCTGTATATCGTCAGTAACAGAAAAAAAACAAAAAAAAACAAAACAGAGGTCCGTGCTAAATGAGCCAAAAGGAGACGCTCGCTTCGCTCGCTCAATTACAGTAAGTAATAACTGGTGTGATGGGTATACATTTAATTTTGTTGGTACCGACGTCATAATCATAATGAATATAGTATTTTTCAAAGAAGACATTGTTTTTATGTTATTTGCGGGGCCGTGCGTTCAATCCTTCAATTTGTGAAGCATAACCAGACAGTAATTAGGACAACGTAAATTGTGTAAAATTCATCTTATAAAACAAATGGACGATAAATTCTGGATTTAATAAATGGCCCCAAATTAGGCTTCTTTGTATTTTGCGAGCTAAATGAGTATTATTTTGATGCAGTTTTCATTACATCCTTTATAGAATACGTTCCATAATTGTACGTAATTGTATACCTAAAGAAAGTCAAAACTTGGATAGGTAATGAGAGGAGGAAGTGTTTCAAAAGAGGCTAAGGCGTAGTTTAATGTGTCCCATTTCCAATTATGTAATCAGAATAACTAATATTTTTCTTTCATCTTAATTTATAAAATATAATCACAAAAATCAATTCTTTTACCCTAAACCCCCACTCAACAGTGCCCAGATCAATTGTTAATTTACTCAATATATGACCCTCTTTAAAAAATATTTATAAGATCACCATTATGCGTGGAGTGGTAATAAAGATTGCCTCGGGCACATTACTTCGCTGCTGAGTGACAAAATTGCAACATTGCATTCTCGACTCGACTGCCGGCTCCAGCCGAGGCGAGGCTCAGCTTTCGAAGAAAAGGTCATAAATAAGCATGAATTCAAAACATTGACGATAAAGTGTTCTGGTTTCAAAACTGTCACAGAGGTGCTCTTTCAGTGGCTAACTGCGAGCGACTGAGATTCAAAACAGACGTTCCTTGCTTTTATAGAAGAAGTAGAGGGGGGGAATTGGTCTCGTGAGTCATATAATCACATATGGAATGAGAAAATAACCCCTTCGCCCCCTATTTAGGAAAATATAAACAATGATATAAATCGCTGATCGCTGATTGGCTGTGGGAACCCCGTGACCTCACTATAATGGCCTTAAATCCGGACTTAATGGCAAGAATATTATAGCTTCAATTAATGGATGGTGTATTCCGCTTGTTCTCTACACATTCGGTGTTCTTAAGTGGAGTAACACAGAGCTGGAGCACATGGATCGACAGATAAGAGTAAAGCTGACAGAATTCAGATGTCACCATCCAAAAGCTGCGAAGGAGAGATTTCTGAAGCGAAATCTAGGAGGACGAGGACTTTTAAATTTACAACAACTTTATGGCAGACAGATAGATAATCAACGTAAATATTTTCATGACATGCAAGCTTCATCGTTGATACACAGAGCAATTATGAAGATAGATGTAAATCTATCTCCTCTTTGTTTGGCAGACAGAAATGTTATAGTTAAGAAGATTAGTGATGAAGAACTAGCCTCAAATTGGAAAGAAAAGATTATGCACGGTAGGTTTCCAAAAGCTTTGGAAAATGCTGATCATATGGCCTCAATGCTGTGGTTGAAAGACGGATCCCTCTACCCTGAGACGGCAGGATTTATAATGGCGATTCAAGATGAAGTTATTGCAACAAGGAAACAGCAAAAATACATTCAAAAATTAAACATTCCAAATGAATTATGTAAGCTTTGCAATTTCAAATCTGAAGACATACATCACCTAACTTCTGGGTGCTCTCAACTTGCAAATTCCGAATATTTACATCGACATAACTTATCATGTAAAATAGTTCATCAATATTCGGCTCTTATACCAATAAACTCATTGATCATGAAGAGATGTATTTCCAGTATGAGCCACGACCAGTACTTGAAAATGCACAAATGAAATTATACTACGATGTATCAGTCATCACAGACAAGACTATCATGCACAATAGACCTGACATCATCATCGTGAACAAAGATACTCGAATTGCTTATCTTCTAGACGTAACACATCCCAACGACCATAATCTGCGACAGGCATTCACCACAAAGAAAACCAAATATCGAGACCTGGCTGTAGAAATCAGATTAATGTGGTAGTTATTGAAAGTGGACAACATCCCTATTGTGATATCAGTAAATGGGCTAATACACCAACATCAAGCCGAAGAATTCAAGAAAATAGATATTCCTCAAAAGATAACACATAATATACAAAGATCTGTTATAGAAACCTGTAGAATTGTTAGAAAGGTTTTGAATTGTTAATTCGCATGTTACTTGTAAAATCCCCTACGTTTGCATTTCTGCCCGTAGTGGATTATGTATATTTACCAATTGTAATTGAGATTAAAATAAAGGAAAATAATAATAATAATGATAAATTTCCCTCGTCGCGAGATCAGTGGGTGGGACGGACTAGAAGTGAATCTAGTTGATTTCGTCACTGCACAATAATCTTTATTTCAACAAAACAACTGAGGCGACACTGCTTCTTCTCTTCCGTGCGAGCCCGGGACCTCTGCAATGCCAGCTCAGAACGTTACTGCCTGAGTCAACTTGCTCCGGTCGATACTTTGTCGCCCAGTTTGTTTAAACTGCTTACGAGTACTGGCTATTTGACGCATAAATCATTTATACAGATTTGTTTGGGAACGATTTTACGATCGCTGTGTATAGGTATAGTATAATCTTATTAACAGGATAACTTATCTGAGTAACTGAGCTTGAAAATGCAGATATTCAATTACTAATATTTATCAGGAGATCGTCCTCGTTTGATTTTTTAATATTTGGTCACTGGTTTCCGGTTGTTACTCTGATCAAGTTGATGTTTTGCGTACATACAAATAAATACTAATCGTCTGGATTGCTGTACAGTAGCTTATTTAAAGTAAATCCTCTGAAAAGTTGAAAATTGATAATAGACCATTAATAGACCATTAAGTTAATGAAGTAAAATTTTATCATCGTTTAAAAATTTCATCAATATCGGTCAAGAACTATAATGACAGTGACTGACTTATTTTGAAATCGTTTCGAGATGACACTTACCGATGCTCACTCATCAACGCGTTAAACATAGCGTTTACCAAAAGTACTAAACATGCAAGAATGACATGGAAACAGATTCGACCCGTCTTCTCCAAACTCTGAATTAACAATGATTCGTATTATGCAAGCAAGTAGCACAATACGTCATCAAGAGTTAGCCGTCATGCGACTCACTTTAAAGCAGTGGTTGTTGTCAGTCAAGATGGTTCCATTATTCAGTAACTAATTCTTGGCGTGAACGGCGGTAGCGTTAGGCGGGATGGAGTTCTCTAACTGCATTAGAGAAGAAAGCACAAGGGAACGAATACGGGAGAAACATTTACAGTTGAAATTGAATTTTCTTCAAGTATATTCTATAGTATCTCGTTTTAGCAATGGCATTCACCTTCCCCAAACCACCCTTCACCCGAATACAAACTACTCGTTGCCATGCCATCTAAGTTCACGCCTTCAGCCTCAGTGACAAGAAAGAAAGCTCCAAGCTCTTGGCAGAAAGCTTTCCAAGAGCAGAACCGGAAATTCACAATCTCTCTCAAATAGATAATCAAGCCGCTAACGAATAGAATCAAAGACTAACGTAAAAGTTAATATAATTTGTTTAAAATGAAAAGCACTTGCGCTTCACAGCAAATATATTAAGTTCTTGCGACGCAGCAAATAGTGTCCATGAGGAAACTGCTCATTGCAACGCTTCGATAAGCGAGCATTTGTATTGCATGCAAATTAATATGATTTGTATTTGCTGATAGACCAAAAACGTTATTTACATCAATATATTTGTGACCTTGAAAAACGGCGGTAAAGAATGATCAATTTGATCAAGGGGCAAGGTGTTCTCGATAAAACAAATTTAACGATTTCAAAATTAGCTTCAAAATGTCAATTACCCTTTCGAGAATTGACAGATTTGGATGAATGTCTAAATGTGATACACATTGTGTATCATAATGTGAATTTAATTTTAATTCAATTTCAGTTTTGAATTTGTGAATTCAAAACATGTATCAAAGTAAATGAACTGTAATGAACTGTTTACTGTATGTGAAGTATAAGTTTTACTGATCAGAAAAAGAGGTTATAATTTTACATATCATAACCATTCAGGGAGTTTTGCTCAAAATCTATTCAGCAAACCAAAGAAGTTACAATGATTCCAAATTTCAGCTTTTCAGCAAATTCCACACACAAAAATCATAAAACTGATCAAAACGAGTCAAAGGGAGACGCTTGAATGTGCTTAAGTTTTAAGAAGATGGTTGGAAGAAGGTGAAAATTAAAGGAAATTTTACATAGAAACCACGTAGAATCCCAATCAGTAGTCAACCAAAACCAGACTCTCGGATCTCCTCAATGCATTGACTTTGTGATGTCATCTGACGCTATCAGGATACGTACTCTAGTAGGAACTGTTAGGTCTTAGAATTGTAGATGAATCTGAAATTCAGTGTGGAGTTTGAAGAACGAAAGCAGGAGGGAATAGCAAGTTATGAGAGCATTCGAGACCGTATAGTTGAGCTATTCTATTATACCCCAGCAGTCACCACCATCATTCCTCCCATGCAGGCTTTGTCATATTGCAGATAAATCAGAGGAACAAAAGTGAAAAGAATTTTTAAGGGTGTATATATACGGTGACAGAACTGTCGATAGCATATAGCTTGCTGTGCAAAATCAACTGTACAGTCGAAATACGGGGATCATTAAAAGAGAATAGGTAAGAAAAAAAATATATAAGCTAGAACAAATTTGACATGTAAAATCAATGTTGTACAAAAACAAAAACTTGTAAAAAAAAACTGCCAAGCACCTTCCCACTTAAAACAATTGAGATCTAAAAGAAGGGCCAAGCAATAATATATTGTTTAAACATTTTCGCACTTAAAATTCGTAAATCATTTCACCCAGTTACTGCCGCCAAGCACAACACTAAAAACCTAATGTTGTGTCCAAATTTGAAGAATACAATCTAAGTGAACCATCATTGTAAACTTTAACAAAATTATAAAAATTAAAAACGACTTAAAAATAAATTTAAAATCGAAATTAAAAAAAAATTTAAATAAAGCTAGGCGCATTGTGTCAAGAAGAAGGCAACATGAGAAAGAAGATGACGATAAAGGAGCCGATGAAATACAGAAAGTAGGAAGAAGATAGAAGAAGTCTACATGGTCGGTGCAAATTCAATGCGCCAAGCTTTATTTTTAATTTTTTTTATTTCTGTTTTAAATTTATTTTTTAAGTCAAATTTAATTTTTATAATTTTGTTAAGGGGAATATGCTGTGAAATTTCTATCTCTATGAATTTAGGTAATACAATATTGAAATTTTGAGAAGATATCAAGAGTTGCCTAAAACTAATTAAAAAAAATACAAAAAAAATATTTTTTAATTTTTCAATTTTTTATTAATTAATTAGTTATTAAAAGATGTATTACGATAAATCCCTACCACATTATTCCTTGACCTACATTGTTTATTTTTTATTTTTATGTTCACAAATGATTGGGTTAATGAAGTTGGCATTCCAAATTTACTTTAATGTAATACTTAAGTTTGCAAAAATAAATAAAAAATAAAAAACATTTTTTTACACTTTTTATTGGTAATTAACACTTTACCTAATTATTTAAATTAGATGTATTCATTTTATAAACAATAAAAATGCCAATTTTTGTTCATCACAAATAACTACACTCACCAAAAAAAATCAGCCTTCTAAGTTGAATCATTAAAAAGAAGTGGGAAATTACAACAGTCAATGTGAAGAAAAATAGTTCCGGAGATAACAGCATTCAAACTTTAACTATATTCAAAGCTATATACTACAAACATGCAAAAAAAAAATTTTTACAACATAAATAAAAGGCTTAAAAATTCCAAATTTTGACATAATTTAATTAACAATTTAATCTAAATAATGGTAAAAAAAAACGAAAAATTTCAAAATTGGCAAATTTTCACAGCACATTCCCCTTAAAGTTTACAATGATGGTTCATTAAGATTGTATTCTTCAAATTTGGACACAACATTAGGTTTTTAGTGTTGTGCTTGGCGGCAGTAACTGGGCGAAATGATTTCACGAATTTTAAGTGCGAAAATGTTTAAACAATATATTATTGCTTGGCCCTTCTTTTAGATCTCAATTGTTTTAAGTGGGAAGGTGCTTGGCAGTTTTTTTTACAAGTTTTTGTTTTTGTACAACATGTCATATGGGGTATAAGTTTATAGCAGCTTTCACTGATCATTAAGTGTTACTTATCATTACAGTTAACGCCAACAACGTCACTTCTTGTCTAAAGTTTTCTGTTTTTCTTTCAATAGTTCCGAAGTTAGTATAACGAAAGGGTCAATTTCTTTTGGTTGAATTTGAGTTATATCAAATTATAATTTGTTAAAAGTTCACAGCTTTGAGTCATGTGAATAACGTAAATTGTAGGTGTATTGTTCCGGTGTAGACCGGAATTTGTGCGTTCAGCTCGTAAAACGCGAATTTGTCGCCACTTGGTAAACTGAAAGGTACACGAAAGATGATTGCAAATGCGTTTCCTCATTTTAAAATTCTCCTATGTTCACTTTTTTATGTCAAAGTTCCGACGTATAAACTCAATTGGTAAAGCGTGCAGGCTTACAAATGTTTACAACACATTTTAAATAAAATCCGGATGGTTATTGGAAGGCAATGTAACTTAAAAGGAACTTAGTTAAGATTAACTAGCTGAGCCATCTGGTGTTTATAGTGCTGGTGGGAAGGAGTATGACAAGTGATGAAATTTACGCTACCCGCCTTACTCGCCTATGTATGTACACGGATAGCATGGGCCGTCCTATACCTGGCATCTCCACCTCTCTGCCTCTCCCTGACAGGTCAACCTAATGTGTACATTTGTTTGTTCATGGCAAATACGATCGATGTCCATTTATTATTGTTGTTGTCTTCTTCTATAGGTACTTGTATACAGTTATCTAGCTTGCATTTTAATTAGTCTACTGATCTTATTTAGTGATTATTATATTGTTTTGTGATTTTGCTTTGGAAGATAATATTTTCATATTTTCAAACCAGGAAACTACTTCGTGCTATTGCCTAGATACTTGAAGAATATTATTGTTTTGTCGATGTAAACAAGCCAGACCACTTCCGTATATAACGTTCGCATCAAAACCAATGTTTATTTTATTAGTGTCAGATTAGGAGGAACATCAGTTTCAGGTTTATTTATTTCCATTAAACAATGTCACTTGATGAGAGTTTGACTCATAGTTTGGAAATAAATCATGATAATTTAAAAGCGTTTTATTATTCTAACTTTTTTACGTAAGCATTGTTGGATGATGAAATGAAATTTAAATCTTTCATACCCACAGATTTCCATTAATTTACACACCTATAAATACACCTTGCATGGACCCTTTAGTGTAGTTTCTTGTTTATTGTAACCGAGCTTCTAAGATTGACAGATTACAACATCTGAAATAATGAAATAATTTTGACTAAGTTGTGAACACCTAATATACCTAGTAATGGAGCCATTTTGTGTGGTTTCTTGTTTCGTAACTGAACCATCAAGATTGACAAATTAGCATAATTAAAATAATTAAATTTATTTTAGAAACCTAAAGTTGTGATCACGTAATGGATGCACGTAATGGAGCCTTTTTGTGTGGTTTCTGTTTTCGTGTTGTTCTTTTTTCTTTTCGAGCCACCAATATTGACAAATTAACTCTATTTTAAATAATAAATAAGTGTGACAAATGAAAAGTTGTAAACAACTTATACACTGAATATTAGTAATAGAGCCTTTACTGAATTTTACTATTTTCTTAATTAACTGAATTTTACATAATTAAATAATTCGGATAAATTAAAAGCTGTGACAACCTTATGCACCCAGTAATGGAGCCTTTTTGTTTGGTTTCTAGTTTAGTAACTGAGCCACCAAGATTCTGTTGATTAGCATGACCACGAATTGTATTATTGCACAACTTTACGTACAACGTGTACATTGACAATCATTATTAGAGTCCAATGAGTATAATATTAAAAAGATAAGCTATGTAATCGTTGAATATATTTGGATTAACATTTTGAATTTATACACAAGAAGGTTAAACAATTTTTAAGTAGGTAAAGAAAAAGATAAAAAAATACGTTTGTTACGGGGATCGAACCCGGCAACGCCGTGATCGAAGTCACTTGCCTCATGTGACCGAGCCAATTCGCCACACTGAAATATAAATATGTGTAGTATATCAAAGAAGAAAGGTGGAGCGTAAAACGACGTGCGCAATTCCTGTTTCTCTGATATCTTCACTGTTCACGATGGCAACCGGCGTGCCGCGATGGCGATGTTTCTGTCTATTGATGATCTTCACAGCATCCATTGGTAGTCTCATTTATTAAAAATGTATCCAGGAATCATTGCTTATACAAATTAAAAAGGAATAATAGGGAAAAAAAGTTTTTTTTCCGGGACCGAGAATCGAACACGGTAAGCCTGTGTCGAAGCAAGCTGCCTTAGACAACTGTGCTATATAGGCCGACGTACAGCGAAGCTGCTGTGTTGATCGATAAAGAGGAAGAGCGGAACGCTAAATATTGATAATTTTCCACTTCCGGTTTAAAATGTTTGTTTTTTCTTGAAGTGGAGTGTCTAGCAATACATTGTCTTTAATGATGCCAAATTTCAAAACTCTTGATGGACCCGGTTGACTTTTAAAATATTTAAAATTTCAAATTGTAATAACTTCACTTCCGGTCAAAATTTTCCAGATTTTCTTTCAAAGGGCACCGCTATGAATATGACTCTATGTCTCTGCCAAATTTCAACTCTCTAGGACAAACCGTTCAACCTGTGGAGAGGGGCAAACAAATTTACCGTGCCTAACTAGCTAACTAACTAACTAACTAACTAACTAACTAACTAACTAACTAACTAACATGAAAGTCAATCGATGCATGTTTGAGGCCCAAATTTCACCCCGAAGGGATGATCGCAGCACTTTGAAATTTGGTATGTGTTGTCATGTGGCTAAATATGCCCGATAACCATGGTTTTCAATTTCCATTTCAAACTGCTTGAATGCGAGCTGACACCCCGAAAACGAGCGTGAAGCGCTTGCAGTATACAGTAGTGGTAGTAAGCTCGCCGCGTTAAAAAGTAGACCTCGTATTGACACGGTGCTTGGCAGCGTCGAGCTAACGCCCGACTAGAAAAAGCTGTGACAACCTAATGCACCCAGTAATGGCGCCTTTCTTGTGTGGTTTCTAGTTTAGTAACTGAGCCACCAAGATTCTGTTGATTAGCATGACCACGAATTGTTTTATTGCACAACTTTACGTACAACGTGTACATTGACAATCATTATTAGAGTCCAATGAGAATAATATTAAAAAGAGTAGCTATTGTAATTGTTGAATGTATTCGGATTAACATTTTGAATATATACACAAGAAGGTTAAACATTTTTTAAGTAAATAAAAAGATAAAAAAATAAAACGTTTGGTACGGGGATCGAACCCGTCAACGCCGTGTTCGAAGTCTCATGCCTCATGTGATCGAGCCAATTTGCCACACAGAAACCAATGCAGTCTGTATAGTATCAAAGAAGAATAGCGGAACGTAAAATGACGTGCGAGTTTTTCTGTTTCCCTGATATCTTCAGTGTTCACGATGGCAACTGGCGTGCCGCGATTGCGATGTTTCGGTCTATTGATGATCTACACAGCATCCCTGGACCTCTTATTTGAATATATATCCTTATTTATATCATCGCTTATACAAATTAAAAAATAATATATGAAAAAAAATGTTTCCGGGATCGGGAATCGAACGCGTTATGCAGAAGTTGAAGCCAGCTACCTTCCTAACTGAGCTATCAGCCCGGTGGAAATTAGAGCCGCTGTTTAGTGTATCAAAGAAGAAGGGCGGAACGTAAATATTAATAATTTTCCCACTTTCGGTTTAAATTTATTGTTTTTTCTTGAAGTGGAGTGTCTAGCAATACATTGTCTTTATTGTTGCCAAATTTCAAAACTCTCGATGGACCCGTTTGACTTTTAAAATATTTAATATTTAAAATTGTAATAACTTCACTTCCGGTCAAAATTTTTCAGATTTTCTTTCAAAGGGCACCGCTATAAATATGACTCTATGTCTCTGCCAAATTTCAACTCTCTAGACCAAACCGTGTAACCTGTGGAGATGGGCAAACAAACCGGCCGTGCCTAACTAACTAACTAACTAACTAACTAACATGAAAGTCAATCCTTGCATGTTTGATGCCCAAAATTCACCCCGAAGGGATGATCGCAGCACTTTGATATTTGGTTAGGTGTTGTCAGGTGGCTAAATATACCCGATAACCATGGTTTTCAACTTTCATTTCTAAATGCATGCATGCGTACTGATACCCCGAAATCGGGCCCGAAGCGCTTGCTGTATACAGTCGTGGTAGTAAGCCCGCACGTTGTATAGAGCGGTGCTTGGCAGCGTCGAGCTAACGCCCGACTAGATCGTGGTAGTAAGCTCGCACGTTGTATAGAGCGGTGCTTGGCAGCGTCGAGCAAACGTTCGACTAGATTTTGAATCCGCAAATTGGTCCAGTCCTATTCTATAATACTTACGATATACAGAGTTAGGAACAGAAAATTATACCATGCTTTGAGTTTGGCTAAGTTTGAAATCTCCAATGCAAAATTCAAGAAAGTTTTAGGCCGAGGCTATTCGCACGAAAATCGTGCACGATTTCGTGTTTCGTGCGAATAGCCACTCCACAGTGGGTCGGCTATTCGTGCAACGATTTTCGTGCGGCGTTCGCTGGAAGTTCCAGGCGCTCTCGTTAGATGGCGCGATGAGCGCGAAATGAAGAAAGAAGACTGACGTCACGTGGAAGGTTGTTTGCTGTACAGCTGTCACTGTCAGTGTCAAGGAAGGAAGACGACATCTTTACTGGTAATTTTTTGTTTACAATTATAAAACTAGGAAAACGCTCAGTGTAACGCGTTGGTGAGCGAGCACGGGGACATGCAAATTCTCGAACCGGAAATGCGTACACAAGCACAGAAAACATATACATCCATATTGAATTAAAATATGATAACTCAATCAACACAACATATTATTATGCTTTTCATTGAAACTTGAAAATAACATCTAAGCATCTAAGAACCCTGGTTAAAATAAAACAAATCAGATTCAATCCAATTGGCACTGGAAAACATTCATTTTGATACTTCATTACTGACAGATATTAAAAATGTTAATAAGTTCATACGTTCTTAACTGATTGGGATGACATTTTGTAAAATAAGAGACAATGTTGGTCTTAATGATCATGCAAAATATGAGTTTGATCTGAATTATCGAAGACCGTTTTTATTTTTCAGCCTATCAGGAGATATTTATTTAAATTTTAACCAATTAATGGATTTCAAAAAAATTATGGTCAGCAAACAGAGAAGGTTGGTTTTACATGTGTGCAAAATTTCAGCTAGATCAAAGTAAAACTCTGACCTGTATAGCCAAAATATGAATTTGATCAGATTTATCGAATACCATTTTCATTTTTCAACCTATCAGGAGATGTTTATTTCAATTTTAACCAATGAATGGATTTAAAAAAAATTTGGGGCCTGCAAACAGAAAAGGTTGTCTCTACATGTGTGCAAAATTTCAGATCGATCGAAGAAAAACTCTGACCTGTACAGCCTCACCCAACAGAAAAAAAAAAAAAAAAAAAAAAAAACAGAGGTCCGTGCCAAATGAGCCGAAAGGAGACGCTCGCTACGCTCGCTCAATAAAGATGTATGGTAATTACGAAGTGTTTAACCTACTTTAATTCGTTCAATCCTTTAGACAAAATTATCTTATAATGTGATATTATTAACCCTAACTGATTTAAGCATGTTTCCTGCCGGAGATAATCCGCTAGATAACTTTATTTCACTTTCCATTATTTTGTTGGCTTAAACATTAATATTATAACGTAGAGGTTTGGTAGGTATCTGGTATCCTACTACCTACCTTACCAAGTAGTTACGTATTTCAGTGTGTTATTTATGAGTTTTCTGTCGTCATTCATTAATACAGATGTGCATAAAAAGATGTTTATGTAAGCTGTCAAATACATAACCTGTAGCTAACTGCCACAAGCTACACCTCATCGTGATGATGTAGGTAGAAAGTATAGTTTTTGGCAGTTTTGGCAGGGTAAATGACATATACCTTGGACCTAATGATCAGTGAAAATAACCAATATTTAGTTTTGGAATCTTTGGTTATGGTTAGACTATCTCCCACCAAGCTCAATAAATTGGCCATACTATGCATGAAATATTTCTCAAAGAGCCAGTTTACTAATGACATGATGAGTTGCCTTAATTGTCAATATCTATATGCCTGCTATCTCCATTCTAGTGGATGATTTTTGGTGATCGCAAGAGCAACTTCTGTCGGCAACGTACTACGACGAGGGATTGAGGATGATTGTCAATACTACAAGACAAGTTCAGCATAATTGTGTTTCAGACGCTACGCCTTGAAGGAAACCTTATCGTTATCGTGGTAGGTAGAAAGAGGTTTCTTTAATTTTAAACTAGGAAACCGCTAGTTGTAACGCGTTGATGAGCGAGCACCGGTACCTACTTACGTGCAACATCTCTATGGTCGGTGACAGGCAAAGATGAACTCGCGCTAGCATGGGCCGCCCTATACCTGGCAATGCTAAACAGGGTTCATCTTTGCCTGTTACCGACCTTAAAAGTTATTATTGCCGTAATCATGTATTTAATTGTTTTCAGCTGGTTCACGTGTCCCATTCATACCAATCTTATGGAACAGACGGTGATGTGCTGTGCCGAGTGACTCTCCGCCATTGCTACAGAACTGTGAACGAATACGAGAGTAGTAGAAACCAGCTGTAGACCGTGGTTCCCGTAAATAAACCTCCCACAACATTGTCACAAAGAACCTCTCACAGAAGAAGAGAATGCAAGTTTCTTCATAAGTGAGATCCTTTCAAGCTGTGTAGTCAAAGAAGGAGGTTCGATACATTACTCTAACTACAGAAATGTAATGAATAATGAATGTGGAATTTACCGTATTTTTCCTCGGGTAAATTTACCGTCAGACGGTAACATTTTTAAATTTTGTCCATATTCTTGAATCCTTCTTGTGTCGGTTTGCCTATCTAGGGTCAGGGCCGGACTGGCCCCTGGCGGCTAGGCGGCGATCGCCGCCGAGGCCCCTGGCTATTGAGGCCCCTAGATTGTGTAAAAACATACATTTTTATCATAAAAAAAACATTTAAGATACCAGAAGTAAAAAAAGCGCCCTGCGTGGCAGGTTGGGGGCCTCTCATATGTAAGTAAACCCATCTTCCATTAACTTTATGGTGAACATTTTGCAGCAAAATAAACATTTTTACAATCCCAAAAGCGATTTAAAAATTACAAAAGTTCAAAAAGTGCTCTTTTGGGCAGGCTAGGGGCCTCTTCTATTTAAATGTTTCTTCCAATAACAGCATGTTGAGCATTTTGAAGCCATTTAGGTACACGATTTTGCAATCCCTAAATCAATTGAAAATTAACAAATACCTATCTAAAAAAAAAAACGCCGTGCTCGCCAGGCTGGGGGCCTCCTCTTAGTATGAATTAAAAATTATACAAGTTCAAAGCGCCCTGCTGGGCTGGCGAGGGCATATTTGGGCATTTTGAAGTCAAATACACGCATACAATCCCAAAATCGTTTGGAAATAAACAAAAATACAAAAAGCGCCCTGCGGGGTAGGTTTGCCGCATCTTCCATTAACTTTATGTTGAAATTTGGAGCCAAATACACATTTTTAGATCCCAAAATCGCTTAATAAATACACATTATTAAAAAATCACCCTGTGGGGCAGGCTGGGTCAATTCTTTAATTTCAATTCGTTGTTAGCTTCTTCGCTCAAATACACGTTTTTATAATCGCAAAATCGTTTTAAAAGGGACTGAAATTTAAAATATTCCCTGCGGGGCTGAATTTGGGTACATTTAGCTTCAGTTTCTGTTAACCTCATTCTGAAAAAATACAGATTTTCATATCCCAAAACCATTTTAAGAATAACAGAAAATCAAAAAGCGCCCTGCAGGGCATAATTGGCAAGCCTTTCTGTTATGTTTTTCTTGTGAAATAATGAACTTTTAAAATCACAAAATTGTTTTTACATTCCATTTTAGAGTTATCAAAATCCAAAAATCCCTAAAACTGTTAAATAGTAACAATAGCCGCCGAGGCCCCTGACGAGCCAGTCCGGCACTGTCTAGGGTAGATTATTTGAGGGGAGGGGAGGTCACGTGAGATGGTCGCGGCGAGTATGCCAATATTAGTAGTAGCCTAGATAAATTCATCGGTGCTTTCAATTGTGCAACCGCAACGAACAGTGATACTAATCTACACCGAACCCTGCGTGGACAGCAACTTGCGTAGGTACTCCGGGAGGCGACATTACTTTCCCTATTCGAGTGCAACTCTTATGACGAATTCTACCATTTCATTGGTCAATTCGCGATGACGTTTTGTCTTGACACGCCCCTTTGTCTTGTGACTCGACGCATGTGCGTGCGTGAATCTGACAGCTGTACATAACCTCTATTACAGCGCGCGCCAAATCTCGCCCTTTCATAATTATCTTTCACTCGCCAAAATGGAAAATTTAAAATCAGTATTAAATTCAATTGATAATTTTAGTCATGCCATCATATCGAATAAAGAGATAAAAGAAGTGATTCTTAAAGCTAATTTGTCAAAATTGGAAGATGTGAATGAATGGCTACTTGCTTTCGGTCAGAGCACTGCAACTCAGTGGATTGTCGACAAACAACGACAACAAGAGCCGATCAAGTAAGTTGAACCATGATTATTAAGCTGTAATCTCATTTACAATACAAATAAACAATATTGTTTTACACCATCACAGGTACATATTGCACAAGAAATGGGTTTGCCAACATGCTGCCAAGAACAAACAGACAAACAGTGAAAGAAATACATGCTGCAAATCATTCATTGACATATTGATTAAGAAAAACAATAGATTTACACGCAGGAATGACATCTATCTGAAGGCAAGCCCTCCATTATGTGCCACCATCAAAATCAACTTCTGCCACAATCATGGCATTGGCACTGCTGGTTCACTAAAATTCTTGCGAATAAGTCCATCGGTTGGGGCTCAGTTCTATCAATATTTTGATGATGGATTATCACCGGCACAAGCGATTCGAGCCCACGAAAATACACTTTTACTGTTGGAAAATTCAACTGAGGCAATGGCCGATGGGTCGCAGAACCCCATCCAAAGAACAGTTTATTCTCTGTATGAAAAGTGGAGAGTTGAACACTTTGGCACTGTTTCTGATCCTCTACAAAAGCTCAAAGAGAAAATATCACACTATGCAGAAAAAGGTATGTACCTAGACGTGCAATGATCTATAAGAAACATCATAATAAAATTTCAATCATTTGCATTCCTGTTATTTTTTTTAGATATATTTGTGGCTGTCAAAGAAGAACGTCCATGGTCAGTTATCGTAGTTACGGATGTTATGAAGCGGGCCCAATCTTTACCTTGCTCCAGCGAGATGATATTCATGGATTCTAGCTCAAGCTGTGACTCGACTCAGTCCACCGTCACCACTGTGTTGACAGCCACGAAAGCCGGAGCCGTGCCAATTGCAACTTTGATACACGAGTCTCAATCTGCTGAAGGATACATCTCAGCACTATCTATGTTGCAAGAGCACTTTCCAAAATGTTTTGGTGGTAAAGAGGTAGGCTCAAATATTACAACATTCATTAGTTATAAAACAATTTAATTAATTACATACATCAAAATATTACAAAACTATGTGAAATACATTTTTAACAATGATTAAAATATTTTCTCAGTTAGGTATATATATTGGGTAGGTAGGAGGTAAATATTTAATTTCAAATTGTTTTCATTGCCAACAGCAACCAGCGTTATTTATGACCGACGATTCCGCTGCAGAAAAGTCTGCCTTGAGATCTTTGTGGCCAAATTCACAACAGCTCTTATGCCATTTTCATATGGCACAGGCAGAATGGAGATGGTTGATTTCATCTACAAGTGGAGTAGATTCAAATGCACGCAAGAACCTTATGCATTGTTTTCAAAATGTATGTATGCTAATGCATTTCATTATTAAATTGGAAACTTGCATTATTAAGTAATGTAAGTTAAGGTACTTAGTAAACATTACCACAATTATTTTAATTTTCAGGTAATGTATGCTGACTCTGATGAGAAACTAGAGCAATCCATAAACGCAATAAATTCTCTAAACAATAATCCCAAATTTGTGACAAGATTGTTTAAAAATCTGGAGAGAAAATCTGAATGGGTTCAGATCTACAGAAACAACATGGTGACACGGCATAATAATACAAATAATTATGCAGAAGCTACTATCCGCATCTTGAAAGATATCATCCTAACGAGAACGAAGGCGTTCAATGTGGTCGCTTTGGTTGAGTTCTGCGGCAGCGTGTGGAACTCGTACTTCGTCGGTCGACTGATGAACTTTGCCAATGGCCGAAGACCGGAGCCACATCTTGCGTACAAAGCCCAGTGCAAGAAGATGCAACACATCGACCTGGAACAAATAAACCAAGTTGATTCAGTGAGTTATCTGGTGCCAAACAGCAAGCAAGATGGCAAGTACAGCATTGACGTCAGTGTCGGAGTGTGCAGCTGTCCTCGAGGCCGCGAGGGAGACTTCTGCAAGCACCAGGCTATACTACACAAACATCTGGGAGTCATGTTGCCCAACCTTCCTCCAATAACAGCCGTGGAACGTCACGAGCTCGCCCAGTTGGCATTAGGAAGCAAATGTCCAGCAATAAACTTCTTTCAGGTAGAAATTAAACACAAAAGTTTTAATTGTTCTTGTGAAATATGCTGCAAATTACTACTATTGTTAAATTTGTGCAAGTAGAAAATGAGCAGTTTACACAATTCTTCAATTAGGTAATTAAAAAACCTACTACTTTGTTACTTTTTGCTTTTACTTTACTTTTTTAGGGTTTGAAGGAGAGTGTTGACATGACAGCTGGAAATGTGTCAAACACGAGTGACAGTGTCATCGATGAGCCATCGGCCATGGCTTCCGATGAAATCGACAGAGCTGAGAGATACACTGAAGACACCTCAGATGCATCGGATGCATTGCAATCTCTATGCACACAAATTGCAAGAGTGAGAGACTTGGCCACTGAAAGAAGTGCACCACATATTGCTAAGTTTGCAAAGGGCTTGGCAAAAGTAAGGAATGAAAGTGATCTAATTACCTCTCTGATTGCCATGAGCGCCAGTCTTGCCACATCGAGACGACGAGGAGGTCGTATCCGAGTCCAGCCGACATCCGTTGCTCGGCGAAGAGACGGTGTTTCTCGGGGCTCGCGGAGAATTGCGATGGGTCGACCATCATTAGCCGCTGCAGGTTCCTCTAATAGAACAAAGAAGAGAGGGCACAAATTAAGTTCAAGTGTGGCAGCAAATGTTGCTCATGCCAAGTCTCATGGTCAAGGCCACTAACTTTAATCAAAATAGTACCTTCCTGATTATAATATTGTTAAAATAGGTATAATAAATTGCTAACAGAGCAGGTAATCAGTCCCAATATAAGTTACCTACTAATAGTTATAGACAATAGTCTTTCCTAGTATAATTTTATAGGTAGGCATTGGATTTGCTTCCAATTGAAATTAACCAAAATGTAAAATAATTTAACAAAATATGTGAAGGTGCTATTTTCATTGGTCAGGTAATTAGGTATTTAAAATATTAATAATGTGTAGAATAGTGTTCAAAGTATATTGTGTAATACACGAGACTGCGTTTAATATCATAATATTATTTGCGAGTCGAACTTTTGCTTTTTAGATATGAAGAGGTACTCAACTACAAAAATTTATAGGTTAGAGAGACAGTTCAGTTTTCGATTGTAAATGTTTGGTGGAACTTCACACATCACTGGCATATGCATATCAATTAATCTATTAGTATTGTGATTTTAAAACGTGCGAATACCATTAAAAACATTCACTTACCTACTTGTGTTGTGTTGACGTTATTTTGTTTATCATTCTGACAGCTGGGTTCATTTCATCATCCATGATTTCGCGAAGCACGCTCAAGGTCGACACTTCGGCATTGCTACCAACTCGTAAATGAAAATATTTAGGTAAAGGAAGGTTACCAACTTAACTTCAGCCAATGAAATGGTAGAATTCGTCATAAGAGTTGCACTCGAATAGGGAAAGTAATGTCGCCTCCGGGAGTTTCCGACGAGTCTGCAGTTCCTGCTTTAGATGCAGAACCAACTTGCTTCAGCCAACAGCCAGGGGAATACAAGTCTTTGAATGAGCCGAGGACAAGATGCCTTCGTAACCATGGGGCCACGAAATCGACGCTGAGTAAACAGCGCAGCATCTCTACACAACAATGACAATTCTCTTGTCATTTTTGTTATAACTGCTTGTTACTTGAGGTCACTGGGTCGCATCATCGCAAAGGTCAACGCCGGCAGTCGCTTTACCTGGAGGTAAACAACCAAGACGACCTTACCACTGCAGCCAAATAATAGAAGTTAACCGCTGCATTTATAACTTATGCCTATTGCCTACTTTGAATTGTTCTTTACAATTTCAATGAAACTATGTTTATTTTGCAATAAAACATATAACATTACATTGTTGAGATATTGTGTTCTACCCCCTGAGCCAATCCCACTTGTTGACTCGTGTAATAATTCTTTTAGAAGTCTATTGAGAGTACCAAATGTGAATGTAGAATCCTATTACCTTCCTCAGGTCTTTTACAAAATCTTCTAAAAACATTTTTTTTAAATAAATTTTTTTGCATTTTATTAAACCAGTAAGAAAACAGTAGGTGAGGTGAATGTAGGTAACTACACGTAAATAAAATAATTTTGTATTTATCAATATGAAAAGTTGAGAGCATATTTCCTACATATTTCTTTCTACCTACAAAATTGACTTGGTCTACATTGCACTTTGGTAGAATTCAAGGATAGGTAATGAACTTCACTTTACTATGGGTTCTGCTTCAAGCCTCATTTCCAATGCATTTTCATTTCTAAGCCTCAAATAAACACAGTGAACACTTGGAAAACCAAATGAAATAGGCGGAAAACTGACATTGACAGCTCTCAGCTGTGACAGCTGACGACGCCAACCAACGCTTTTCGCGGCACGAAAGTATACTAAAAAAACGACACTAGTGACACCTATGGTGACACGACTGAACCTAAACAGCGCGACTAGTGAGCGCTCTAGTGACACGAAAAAGAACTAATGTGGCACGAAAATCGTGCACGATTTTCGTGCGAATAGCCGGCCCACAGTGGAGTGGCTATTCGCACGAAAATCGTGCACGAATTCGTGTTTCGTGTTTCGTGCGAATAGACACTCCGAAAGTTTTAGGTATATCAAAACTTCGTGAACATGGAAAATAGCGTATATACGTAAATTTTAATTTGGATTTACACGGTTCAAATTATACTGGGTAGCATGAACAAGTATGAATCTCTACTTACTGGCGTAGAGAGTCTGAGTGGTAGAGAAGTGTTTAAGTCTTGAGATATGATTCACATTTTCAGTAAGTACAACTTCGTCAGCTTCTATAGAAGCCAGTCGTGCTCTTTCACTAAGTAAGATAATACATTTGAGTTTGTGCGTCTGATCTGTCTTAGTGTCAAGTCTTTTAGCTATATTGTCTGGTATGTCTAGTCTCGTCATTCCGGTAATGAGAAGATATCACTGAGTAGTTACTAGTTTAGTTGGTATAATAAGCGATGTTTTATTATACCTGAATTAATAGGAATTCTTATTAAATGATGCTTTGTTGACTCTGCAATTTATCCAACAATACAATATATTTCTGGGAGACGGAAAGCATGTTGTATGATTTTGGAGCAACGTATTACACATATAGAATAGAAAATAAACCCCAAAAGACTTGAACTATTGAGATTGAAGTTTCCCAATCATATTATAAAATCATATTATACGAACACTTGGCACAACTAAAAATGATCGTTCCTTGTCTCACTCTAGTAATGACATCTCATTTCAATGATAATAACATTGTTTGTTACGGAACATGATCAGCAGGCATTCAAATTTGTTCGCATCACTTTTTATTTGGCAAGTGTATAATGAATTTAACAAAAATTAAAAAGTGATTTTCGACCTACATTTGGGCGAATTATTCTTGATCTTCTTACCTAACATTAAATTTGTGTAATTTTTAGAGAGAAAAAATTGTGTCAATGGAAAAATACTTCTAGCAGGCTAGATACAAACAAAGAAAAGAAAGAGAGCAATTTCATGATTGTTTTATATACATGAAAAGTTGTCATCATTTTACATCATCGATAACGAATTAGACTTTCTCTTTAATTCAAGGTTAAAATATACCTAAGTCAGTGTGACGAGACAAGTTGTTTAGCGACTTGCAGGCGAAGGTGCTAGGTTCGATTCCGAAGGCGTCCTTTCTGACTGAGTTTATTCGAGGTTTCCCTCAGTCGAGCGACTAATAGGCCTCGACCTCCTCCTTCCCTCATCATCATCATCTCCCTACCCCAACGGCTGGTGTATTGGATACCACGGTTCTCGTCAGATCAAACGGGGCCCTGTCCTGCTAGCTGCTACCGTTGAGCCATAGAGACTGGGGTGGTTGGGTTTTGTGTGACGACCTCCCTCCACCTGTTATCAGTCTCTCGACGGCGCGGGTTGTGGAGGCTCGTGCTGTGAATGTTACACCGTCCTTCGAATGGGACGTCCAGTGTTGAATCCAGACATTTTTCTCGGGAGGGGCACTTGAATAGTTGGGGGTGGCATTTTTTGGGGTACTTTTTGATGTTGGTGTTGGGGGGGGGGAGTTAATCATGAATATGCTTGTAGTTGTACAAAGCACAAAGCAATTATTATACGTAATATATTTTGAAAAGTCACAGTGGAAAACAGGGGGTTCGGGGGCATAGCCCCCGAGAAAATTTTTGATCAAGGTCATTCGTTTAGGTACAATTTTGAATCACAGTGTATAGCTATTTTGGGGAATTATAAATAGCAAAATATCCCAAAAATAGTCTAAGAGATTTAATAATAGGTAAATGTATTGAACTTATCAGGACATGCATGTCCGGGGCGCATAGCCCCGGAAATTTTTGGAATTTGAACTCAATTCTAACCGTTTTGGAAGGTTTTTGACATGATCCGTCTATTTCTACGTGTTTTTTTCACATATTATTTTGAAGGAATTTTGAATAGGTATTTGTGCCGGGGGGGGGCACATGAATACTTCGGGGGGGGGGGGGGGGGGGGGGGCACTGCCCCCCCCCCCGAGGTATGCCTGGATTCAACACTGGGGACGTCCGAAGGAAACGAACCTTCGGCTGGGCCTCTTGGTATCAGTCATAGGATATACAAGCGTGGAATAAAGTAGCTGTGCTGGTTGTCTCCCTCTGCTCCATATAAAAACATGTTTATGTCATAAGTCAGAGAGAGGCAGAATAACACGGGTCTTTATTCCACCACTGTACATGTCGATTCCGGATCCCTCCCTTCTCTATTACATTCTCAAGTAGAATTTCATTCCGTTGAGGGTATATAATTATTATATCATACCATATCTCATCTTATCTTATTGAGTGAGCGTAGCGAGTGTCACCACGGTATAGGTACTCTTTCTCTGTGTGTTTTTTTTTGCCTGCACTGCTCAGGTCAAACCGCACAATCAATCGATCAGACAAATTGCACACATATTAACGTAATCTTTGCGGAATTTGGGAACGTTTTTGAACGGGATCCTTCGGTTGAAATTTTAAAAAAATCTTTCTCTCGATCAATTTTAAATTTTGCTAACTCATTGCAACCAACATTGTCCCCAATCTTACAAAGTTACAGCCAAATCCTTCCATTGGTTAACTTTTAAAACCATCTATCTGGTGATTTTTATCATTTCAAAAAGAAATAGTTTGACCGATCAACTTAAAACTTTGCATGGTCATTGCCCATTGGGACCAACATTTTAGGTATTTTTGCCAATTTGAAGACTTAGTTGTCGTTATTTTCAAAAGTAATACATTTTATTCTAAG
The DNA here is from genome assembly GCA_934045905.1 of Leuctra nigra. Taxonomy (NCBI): domain Eukaryota; kingdom Metazoa; phylum Arthropoda; class Insecta; order Plecoptera; family Leuctridae; genus Leuctra; species Leuctra nigra. Next base: position 51,246,977 of record OW203763.1, read on the forward strand.
TATATTTTTGAAATATTTGAAAAATTTATAATTACACAATTTTCATCCCAGCCTTCTGGATGCTTGAGTTCCAAGGCTTGTATACAGCAGCTGATACTTGCGAACGCATATCAAATCGGATGCAGTACTAATTGGTTCGCTCATCAAAGCGTTACACTGAGCGTGTTCCAATAGTCTTAGCTTATCTTATCTTATCTTATCTTATCTTATCTTATCTTATCTTATCTTATCATATCATATCATATCATATCATATGGTTATCATATGGTTATCATAATAATTATCATAATAATGACTTTATCATAATAGATGCTGGAGAGTGCGATACACCACTAAAACAAAAAAATACATAATTTAAACAAATCACACAAATTGCGATTCTGACAAATAAAAGTGGTCGGTTCTCTCCCCTTTATAAAAGTGCATAGTTGGTTTTAAGGGTGAGGTCGAGTGAGTGAAGAGAGAGTCGGCGTGAATATTTCAAGAGCATGTGGTGCGTTTGTCGCTGATCAATATCCCTTACTCGGCGTCCCATTCAAATACACGCGACAACACACTCTTTGTGGGATGTTCAGGATCGTGCACACTCTTTGCAGGATGTTCAGGATCGTGCACACTCTTTGCAGGATGTTCAGGATCGTGCACACTCTTTGCAGGACGTTACTCAGGGCTGTTCACACTCTTTGCAAGGCGATGCTCAGGGTTGTTCACACTCTTTGTAGGATGTTCAGGATCGTGCACACTCTTTGCAGGGCGATGCTCAGGGTTGTTCACACTCTTTGCAGGATGTTCAGGATCGTGCACACTCTTTGCAGGACGTTACTCAGGGCTGTTCACACTCTTTGCAGGGTGTTGCTCAGGGTTGTTCACACTCTTTGCAGGGCGATGCTCAGGGTTGTTCACACTCTTTGCAGGGTGTTGCTCAGGGTTGTTCACACTCTTTGCAGGGCGATGCTCAGGGTTGTTCACACTCTTTGCAGGGCGATGCTCAGGGTTGTTCGCACTCTTTGCAGGATGTTCAGGATCGTGCACACTCTTTGCAGAACGTTACTCAGGGCTGTTCACACTCTTTGCAAGGCGATGCTCAGGGTTGTTCACACTCTTTGCAGGATGTTCAGGATAGTGCACACTCTTTGCAGGACGTTACTCAGGGTTGTTCACACTCTTTGCAGGACGAAGTACAGGATTGATCACACTCTTTGCAAGGCGATGCTCAGGGTTGTTCACACTCTTTGCAAGGCGATGCTCAGGATTGTTCACACTCTTTGCAAGGCGATGCTCAGGATTGTTCACACTCTTTCCAAGGCGATGCTCAGGATTGTTCACACTCTTTGCAGGACGTGTTCAGGATCGTTCACACTCTTTGCAGGACGTTGCTCAGGATTGTTCACACTCTTTGCAGGACGTGTTAAAGATTTGCTCACACTCTTTGCAGGACATGTTCAGTATTGTTCACACTCTTTGCAGGACATTTGCAGGATTGTTCACACTCTTTTTGCAGGACGTTGCTCAGGATTGTTCACACTCTTTGCAGGGCGATGCTCAGGGTTGTTCACATACGACACGACACGACGAAGACATTAATACGAGTATTTTAAACCGCGTCATCTTTACTTCGCATAAAAATACTTAGTGCTTGAGATTATAATTCATGTTTTGAGTACGAAGATTTTTTATGTTATTTTGTATTTGCAAGATGGAGAAATAAAAGCAACTTAGATTTACGTAAACTTATTTATTTGAGGAAAATTGAAGTCGTTATGGAGTTTTGAAAAAGAAGCAAAAGAAGCCGCGACTAAACAAGATGGTTTTGTCAAAGATGTTCTAGTACAGCGGTCGCCAACCTTTTGGACCTCGCGGACCACTTATATGACAATTTTATATCTCGGGGACCACTCAGGCGCGTAAAATACGTATGACGGGAAATACGATTGGTGAGTGAGACAATGGGGGGTCTGGGGGGAGGGCCCCCCAGCACCAAGCGGGTCCGGGGCGCTTAGCCCCGGAAATTTTTGGTTTTCAGGAAGTCATTTGGCGCGTTTCTACGCTATTTCAGCCAACTTTTTTTTCCAGAAAAAGCGTTTAAAATAACTCTTATAGGTATTGGAAAAATACTCGGAAACTGATATTATTTTCATTATAGAGCTAGTGAATACGTATAGTTGGTAGGTAGATACTTTGTAAAGGCATTATTACGTATTGAAACATGTCCGAATTCAATACATTTGTGTTGTGCCATTTTTCTAAATTAAATAAATTGCATGGAAACTTAAAAGTAAACTTCCAATTTTCTCTGCGGACCACCAACATTTTCTCGCGGACCACCAGTGGTCCGCGGACCACCGGTTGGCGACCGCTGTTCTAGTAGGCTTGCTAGAAACCCTTTGGTTTTGTCAAAGATGTTCTAGTAGGCTTGCTAGAAACCCTTTGGTTTTGTCAAAGATGTTCTAGTAGGCTTGCTAGAAACCCTTTGGTTTTGTCAAAGATGTTCTAGTAGGCTTGCTAGAAACCCTTTGGTTTTGTCAAAGATGTTCTAGTAGGCTTGCTAGAAACCCTTTGGTTTTGTCAAAGATGTTCTAGTAGGCTTGCTAGAAACCCTTTGGTTTTGTCAAAGATGTTCTAGTAGGCTTGCTAGAAACCCTTTGGTTTTGTCAAAGATGTTCTAGTAGGCTTGCTATAAACCCTTTGGTTTTGTCAAAGATGTTCTAGTAGGCTTGCTAGAAACCCTTTGGTTTTGGTTTGTTGGCGAACACAGTGGGGGGGGGTGGCGGGGGGAGGAGGGAAGGGGGATATCTATTTGTCTGGTTCCTTTGATTAATTAGAAGATCCGTTAGTTGGAATAAGTTTCAAAAACTTTTGGTTTGGCCTTAATTTTACTTGTCTAGAATGATTTTTTAAGACGCCAACCGGACGTAGGTACCGTAGTTTACCAAAATAACTGTAATCCAAGCAAATTATCATAAAATTTACCAAAATATATGAGGAGCTCCGGATGAAATCGCAACTATTATACAGTTTCTGACATAATCACGAAAATCTATTTCTGAATTGTTTTATAGTAAAAAAATAAGGCAAATAATAATGAAGGTACCTAAAATACATCAAAAAGTTGAAACGTAAGCAAATAAGCAAATAAATATATAAATAATATGCGTTTTGTTCCGAAGTAGTGGAATAATAGCAAATTGAATCTGTGATTAAAAAAGTTATGTTTAAAAACAAATAACTTTGAGTAATAACTTACTTTAAATAACAAATAACATCGTTTTGTGATACGAATATTATCATTTGGAAAAAGGCGGTAAATTTTTTCATTGTTCACTTCCTGTGAATACTGTATACGTAAAATATAAAATGATCATCAAGAAAATATATAAAGATCGGGTTTGATCCGAAGTAGTGGATAGTTGCAGTGATTAAAATGTTTTCATCGTTCACATATTTTGAGTACTGTATGTAAAATGTAAAATGTACGGTCTTGATTGAATTACCGGCGCGAAAACTAATCCATCCCATTGGCTCAAGTGAAAAGGTTGCGTTTTGATCCGAAATGAATTAGTATACTACGTGGTGGAGGAGAAAGTGACAAAGTCCATAAATATGGAACTGAGATAATGGGATTATAAAATTGGAAGTACCATAATAAATAAGAAAGTATTGTACACACAAATGGCCGGGTTAAATATTATTTATTAAATTATTCGTTTGTTCGTAATAACATTATCTAGTTCGTTTTGAATAAAGTTTCAGCTTAACTTAGTTATTTGAGTTTAATTGATCATCCAATTTTCTCATTTACTAAATTACAAGCCGAATGTACTTTTACACTTTCAACATTACTGTTGGACTGTTGGATGTGAATAGTATTTACTAGGTTGTCTATTATGTAACCAGTATTTAGAGGACTTGCACAGTTTCTTCTTTCAGAGTTCATATCTTAACGCACTTATCACAGCTACACATTGATATTGTTGGATGAACACACCTGGACTTTAACTCTATCTCATCGTATACGTATTTTCTAAAAATTTACATGTACAAAAAACACGTGTTTGAGATAATTGGACTGCAGTTTCTCCTCCAAGCCCACGGCTATAGTTATGTTATTTTCTGCCAAAGAGTTATTTAAACTTCATAGACAAACATTTACAAACGTTACAAACGTGCCTTTGAATTTGAATTTAGAATTTGAATTTTGAACTTGAAACATAAGTTAAAGTTATTGCTATTATTTTATATTATCTGTTTTCTCAATTTATTTTTAATGTTGATTTGCTCGTTTTTTGTATATATATATCTTTTTCTTAGTGTTTCTTGTAATTTTTGATCTCCGTGTACATGTTTATTTCACTGTAATTATTTGTTCGTATTTAAACCACAGATGAGCTACTTGTAGTTGTAGCTTCGTGTTCAGCATGTACGTTTATTTTGTATTTAGTAAACAAAGAGTTAAAAAAGATACAACTCTATCTCGATTTTAAATAAATTCATATCGGCCATCTTTATATGAGATATACAAATTAATATCTACAGATATTACACCTAAAATGTTGGAGGTCAATTTTGTGGCAGCAATTCGAGTGGTTTTGGTGTGGTTGTTTTTGAGTGCACGGTATGAAAACATACAGCAAACATAAGTAAACATAAGTAATCAATGTGCGTTCAGTATACTTTCAGATATATTGATTTCGCTGAAAACTTATCGGAAGTAACAAACAAACTTAAAGAAAGTGGGAAAAGAAAATGCTATGTAGCAAGCTGTACAGCTTCAATAAGGTGAGGTAGTACCAAATTTTTGAAAAAATACAAAAAAAAATGTATGCTAAATTATGTTTTTTAAATATGTAAATAAAACTATTATTACAAACATTTTCCTAAAATATGTCTTCAACTTGCATTAAATAATTTTTGAAATATGCTCTTGCTGTGCACTTGCATTGCTTTAAAGCCCCAGTACGACTTCCTAAGGTATGTGTTTCAATGGATGGTAGTTGGTGTCGGAAGAGCTGAGGCGTCAAAAAAATTGTTGTTTTCGGCCCATGAGCAGAATTTCACCCCTTCTTAGTTTCCGGTCACGGATGGGGCACTGACGTCAGTGCGAGGGATCGCTCGGCGTCAAGACAGCAGGATGCAGCGCGTTGACTGCTTCAGTTGATTTTTGTTGTTTCATGAATACGGGTGTATTTCAGGTGTTATTATTTTATGCGAGGAAGGCAGGACAGTAGCAAGTAAATAAACTTGGTATTTGTAGTGTTTTTATTAAACAACTAGTGGGTATTTCATTATTATAGACAATTGAAATAGTGATTATAAAAGCGTTTACATTAGTGACTATAACAGTGAATAAATAGAAGGGAATAATGTAAGTTTGAGTTTAAATTTTTTACTGCGTGTGAAATACCGTAACAATGATTGAAGAATGCTGTGTATATAAATGTAACACTACTTTAAAATGTGTAGGCGCGGATGGAAATAAACTCTCTTTTCATCGATTTCCCAGTCAGTCATCAGCAGACAGATATAATAAACAGTGGCTTCATAACATTAACAGAGACAACTTTACTCCTACTTAATCATCACTAGTTTGTTCAAACCACTTTACAGAGACTGATTATTACATTGCAAATAGATTAAAGTGCGAATTACTTCCGTGTGCGAATGTGCGAATTACTGAATGCATCGCCGAATCTGTCTGGAAATCAGATTGTAAGAAACCACCGCCAAAAGGACGAGTTTGGAATAATTATCGGGAAAAATTTCTTGATAAACCACGGTAAAATCAGGGACATTTGACTTTTTTGAGATTTGACTTATCATGAGTCGGCATAGAGTTAGTAGGTTGCTTCAGCGTAAGAGCACGCGGCCGGCCGAGGGCTGGCTTGCAGGGCGGTCCCTCTCACTGACGTCACTGCTCCATGCGTTGCGGGCTTGCGTTCAGTGTGTGGCGGGTTGCGGCAAGAGTTTAATTGTCACATTGTGAGCGTTGTGATTGTCGGACCTTTTTTATTTTTTGGAATATTGGATAAAATCATTCCTGTCACATTATTATGTAGAAGCTGAAGCAACCTGGCCAAGACCTTTAAGATGCTGGTAAATTGTGCACCATTTATTTGTAATGTAATGTAATTATCTCGAAAAAAAAATTTCAGTACTTATGTACCTTTATTTCAGAAACTATTTGAGGTAGAGACCTAATTTTTTTGCAGTTTTGTTCAGAAATTATTCCTTTACTTGTGCAAGCAGAATATAACTATTCTAAAATAATCCCATTATTCTAGCAAGGATAGAATTCTATAAAACGTGTACAAAATTGATAAATTTTTATTTTCTTGTTCAAACACACATTTTTTTTGTGAATAATGAATCTGCTTCATATACTAATTAAACCTCATATATGACATATACAAAAATTCAGAATGCTGCTATGCATAGATACCGAGAAAAAGGTACACGAAATTGTGAAATTTTACATACGCAGTATAGGAGGTATACTACCTTACCTTAATGAAGTGTGTAGTCATATTGGTGTTCCCTTTACCTTCTGTTTTAGATCGTTCACAAGCTTTTGGATTCAAGTAACCACAAAAAGAATTAAGGAGAATACCTAACTATATGTATTAACTGATGGCTTTCAAGTAATCGTTCGCTTATCTTCTCCTTGCTTTGTTGTCGATTAAATTTGTGGAGCTCTGAAGCCGTTATAAGGAGCGAACTGACGTACTTCCATTTCTTCAGATCGAACGTGTACTGCAATCTGAGGAAGTTCCCTGTCAGAATCATGCGGATAGTCTACAGCCATGAGGACGAGATAGAAATGAGTAACTAGAAGAGTCGATCCAACTCCATGGGGATATTGCCCACGGAGATTTCACCACTGGACAATTGAACGGGGCTATTTTGTCAGAGGGATTTTTTTGTTAAGTATTTTACCCCTTTATCTGCCTCCTCACTAATACTCGACACGGGTCGGTGGCGATCAACTTTTCCCACATAGCCAAAAGGCTAGAATCTAGTCGGGCGATAGCTCGACGCTGCCAAGCACCGCTCTTTTACAAGGTCTACTTTTTATAAACGACGAGCTAAATACCAGAGACTTATAAAGCAACGGCATAAGTAAAGTAAGCGACAGGGCAAGTTGGACCCCAGGTATAATTTCCACCCCTACTGAACCTTCCCCCACCATGCTACCACGCTGCCGAGCTGCAATCTCGCCGAACAACAAGACCTGTCAAAACAAATTGACATGGGTCGATATCCAACCACCTCATTAGTTACAAAAATTATTTTGATGTGTTTTTGCTCAAAATGATTTAGTTTTTGTCAGATTATTATACTGCCGTAAAATTGAATGTCATACCTCTTTTAAATTTAAAAAATGGTCAATATTTGACTAAACTACGGAAAAAGGTGTATCACTGCAAATACAGTTGGAAATTCGATTTGTCGCGGTTTATAGCCCATAATAAAGTTGCGTTTGTTTGTTTGTTTGTTTGTTTCATGAAGTTACATAAACGATCGACCAGACAGTGAATAATTGCTAGATTGTACGACGCAACTCCAATTGCATTCATTCAATATTATTGGACAAACATTGATTCTTCAAATCACAAGTTGTGCATGAATAATTCAAATTATAGTCGCAAATTTTAACAACGAATGAAGATGAATGAATCGCCGTGTTTCCAAGCAGTTTGTGTGCAGCGTCTGATGATTTTATGTTACAATACACAATTTGAATATCATGTCGAATTTCATTTCGAATTCGCTTTAAGCTTAAGATACAGAAATGCCGCACAACGCGGCTGCCTTCACTATCACGTCTTTCACACCAAGTCCAGGATTCTGCTTACGCAAGTTTGCATACACTGTCAAAAATAAACGACGCTCTTGGCTTGACACTGGCTTCCCTTTCGATCGAGCACTCAAATATTTGTCGGGCGATTGGTCACGAGCTTAATGGTCTGCCATGGCGAGTGAAAAACACCCACTGATGCAAATTATTGTCGACAATATCGTCCTCGAGTAGAATCTCAACCCCCAAATGACAGTCAATAAGAGTCGGCTGTACTAAAAGGTAAACATTGGTGATAATATTACCTGAATATCGCTATAACTATCGAGTCATTCAAGATCCGCCGTCACATCCTCATCCCTTAGCAATGATCAGATATTAGTCTATCTTGCAAGATAAAACTTTATTTACCACAAATAAACTAATACATAAGCTGTCAAATTATTACGTTTCTTTGATGATGTATTTGAACATCATGATATTCAAATTGTGTATTGTAACATAAATCATCAGACGCTGCACACAAACTGCTTGGAAACACGGCGATTAATTCATCTTCATTCGTTGTTAAAATTTGTGACTATAATTTGAATTATTCTTGCACAACTATTGATTTGAAGAATCAATGTTTGTCCAATAATATTGAATAAATGCAATTGGAGTTGCGTCATACAATCTAGCAATTATTCACTGCCTGGTCGATCGTTTATATAACTTCATGAAACAAACAAACAAACAAACAAACGCAACTTTATTATGGGCTATAAACCGCGACAAATCGAATTTCCAACTGTATTTGCAGTGATACACCTTTTTCCGTAGTTTAGTCAAATATTGACCATTTTTTAAGCGAGCGGAGCGAGCGTCTCTACTTGACTCTTGCGGCACTTTCTCTGTGTGTGTGTGTGTTTTTTTTTGTCGCTTCAACCCAGGTCGCACCGGTCAACGTATCGATCTGAAATTTTGCACACACCTTCATCTTATACTAACTTAGACCTGTGTAGTTTTTGAGAAAGATCCGTCCATAAATAAAAAAAAAAGTGTTTTTCCATATAAATAGCATTGTAGGTTCGAGGAGTCCGTTGCGGCCGCTCGATGCACCCCATTCAAAACAAACTCGGAAACAGTCAGCTGTCTATAGATTATTGTTAGAATACGTTTTACGGTTAAATAGGTATAGTTATAGCAATACCTGCGAGGTAATAGTTTTTATTTTATTTTAACCGATAGTATAGGTATTTATTGTTTATAAAAGTTTTAACATGCAGTCTTACTTTCAATCCTTTCAAAATGCTAAGCAAATTATTTGTAGACCGGCGAAATGTCTGCTTGATTGTAGAAATAGATTGGATGGTTGGTTGATAAATGAAAAATTACGTTTATGAATTATTTTATTTATTCAGTCAATACGTTATATTTATTGTTACAATACAATGTGTTGGGTAATAGGAAATTGCTCTATTGTACGGAACGGCAAGTTACTGTTTGAATACTATTTCTTAAATTATGTCATGTTGCCTATTTTGTGAGTTTTAATCTCTGTATTTATCTGTATTGTTTATTTATCTGTTTTGTTTCTGTAATTATTATTTGGAATAAATCCCTTTGATACACACCTTAATACTCCTAAAAATACACATGAGTGTGTGTCTGTTACTAACTTGCAATGAGACACAAATGCAGTTATTTTTTATATAATTTAGTGAATCATAGCTTCTAGCCTTCAGTATATTATTGCCGTGTTTTAAGGAATTATGGTTCGAGGTGTTGCACGTATCCGTGCTCGCTTATCAACGCGTTACACAGAGCGTTTTCCTAGTTAAATTTAAAAGAGGTATGACATTCAATTTTAAGGCAGGATAATAATCTGACAAAAACTAAATCATTTTGAGCAAAAACGCAACAAAATAATATTTGTAACTAATGAGGTGGTTGGATATCGACCCATGTCAATTTGTTTTCACAGGTCTTGTTGTTCGGCGAGATTGCAGGTCGCCAGCGTGGTAGCATGGTGGGGGAAGGTTCAGTAGGGGTGGAAATTATACCTGGGGTCCAACTTGCCCTGTCGCTTACTGTAGTGATTTCGGGGTATCAGCTCGCATTGACGCAGGTTGAAATGGAAGTTGAAAACCATGGTTATCGGGTATATTTAGCCACGTGACAACACCTACCAAATTTCAAAGAGCTGCGAGTATCCCTTCAGGGTTAAAATTGCCACTCTCTACCGATCTCATCGTTCGGTCTAGCAAGTTGAAATTTGGCTGAGTCATAGAACCTATAATTCCGGATACTCCCTTTTGCAAAAATCGATCAAAAAATTTAACCGGAAATGAAGTTATCACAATTGTAAGATTTATAGTTTTAAAAGTCAAACGGGTCCACCGAGAGTTTTGAAATTGGCAACATTAAAGACAATGTACTGCTAGACACTCCATTTCAAGAAAAAACAAAAATGTCAAACCGGAAGTGGAGAAATTATCAATTTTACGTTCCGCCCTTTTTCTTTGATATACTATACAGCTGCTAAGATATATCTGTGTGGCGTATTGGCTCAGTCACATGAGGCAAAGGACTTCGAACATGGCGTTGATGGGTTCGATCCCTGTAGCAAACATTATTTTTTGAAATTTTGATTTACTTAAAAAATGTTTTACCTTCTTGAATATATATTCTAAATGATAATCCGACATATACATTCAACGATTACATAGCTACTCTTTTTAATATTATACTTATTGGACTCTAATAATGATTTGTCAATACACGTTGTATGTAAAGTTGTGCAATAAAACAAATCGTGGTCATGCTAATCAACAGGACCCTTATTTAATATAATATCACAAGTCACTAGTAAGTCAATGTTAATATCAATAACATTGGGGGACTACCTTGGACTAGGAGAACAATGCTATTCCACCACTGAAGTCAAAGCCTAAATGGATAATATTAAATAAGGGTAGGTAGTAACACAGCTGCTGCGATCATAGTTCGTCTCACTAGCTCATACAGCTTAGGCAAGTGCCAGCGACAATGCCATTCCTGTGGGGTCGTGAGTTCGATTTCAATTTACTTCCTTCCTTTTGGCGTTCATTGATAAATGTGCAAAATCATTATCCGATATGCATTCATATGCTTATGCATTCTAGTTACAGTGTCGAGATTAGATAATTTTATTCTTATCTGGATAAAGATAAAGATAACATGTCAAAAATTTATCTAGATAAGATAATAGATAAATTTCCAAGAAATCATCTAGATAATGTTGTGTTGGTATTGAGAGTGTTGGGTTGGTATTGATGGTTGTAAAGTTGGCAACACTGTTCTACAGAGCAGCGGTCGCCAACCTTTTGGACCGCGCGGACCACTTATATGACAATTTTATATCTCGGGGACCACTCAGGCGCGTAAAATACGTATGACGGGAAATACGATTGGTGAGGGAGACAATAGGGGGTCTGGGGGGAGGGCCCCCCAGCACCAAGCGGGTCCGGGGCGCTCAGCCCCGGAAATTTTTGGTTTTCAGGAAGTCATTTGGCGCGTTTCTACGCTATTTCAGCCAACTTTTTTTTCCAGAAAAAGCGTTTAAAATAACTCTTATAGGTATTGGAAAAATACTCGGAAACTGATATTATTTTCATTATAGAGCTAGTGAATACGTATAGTTGGTAGGTAGATACTTTGTAAAGGCATTATTACGTATTGAAACATGTCCGAATTCAATACATTTGTGTTGTGCCATTTTTCTAAATTAAATAAATTGCATGGAAACTTAAAAGTAAACTTCCAATTTTCTCTGCGGACCACCAAAATTTTCTCGCGGACCACCAGTGGTCCGCGGACCACCGGTTGGCGACCGCTGCTACAGAGTGTGTGTGTGTCACTGAGTCTGTTTCGAAACTGAAACAAGAAGTTTATCACTCTTTTCCTCAATGTGGCGTAGAGCCCAGGCACGATGCGTCAAGTGTGGCGAACTTCATACTACTAAAGATTGTGTTAAAACTACCGAATCTCCTGGCATATGCGCTAACTGCGGCGGTTCCCACACTGCAAACTACCGTGGTTGTAGTACTTACAAAGCCGTCGCCAAGGCATACAAGTCAAGAAAACATATTGTTTAATCACACCGAGCCGAACAGCTTGAATCTATACCAAAATGCAACTCAACATTCCACACAGAATAGACCATTCAAACCCGCACCAGCGCCTCAAATAAATCCTTGGACTGCTCACGGGAGTCAACAAAAGCGCTCCACCCCATACCAACCACCTATACCTTACTTCAACCCCACCAGCAGTATGTATCCTCCAGAGCCGTTTAAAGTAAAAAACGCACAACCTGATCACTCAGACACTCCGGCTACCGACAACACCATACCATCCCAAGCTAGATATACAACCCCACTTGCCCAACGCGCTAACCAACGCAGCCGCAAAAGGGCAATATCATCAAACTACTCGCTCAGCAAACAACTCACAAAGGATTGTTCTCCATAATAACTCCCAGAACTCCAATCTCTCACAGAACTCCAATCTCTCGAATGAAATCTTAACCACTCCGGTAGCTGGCGAATCATCTGGCACGATTGAAAACAGAACAACGATCCCCGATAGTATCACAACACTAATACACACAGGAGTTGCCCTACTTAAGAAACGCCTGATGGTTAAAACTGACTCGGATATCGCTCAACTGAAGCACGACATACTATCGTTCATAACAGATGCCCTGGAGATGTTGCTAGTGTGAATCTGTTCTTGAATCCTAACAATGTAGCAAGATCTCCAACTCGACGGAATAGCAAAATATTATTCTGGAACTACTGCGGAATCCAACCCAGCAAATTAGAATGTGAGAGTTTGTTGTCTATACTGACAACATCGAAGTCGCGCTTCTTAATGAAACGTTCTTGAAGCCAGATAAACGGTTTAAGATTTATTCCTTTGAGATGTACCGAAATGACAGGATTAATGCACCCAAAGGAGGGACTGCCATTGCTGTTAGAAGCAACACAAAACATAATGTCATCACTCTTTTTCACCTGCGATCTCTAGAGGCAACTGGCATTCAAGTAACACTGGATGGCAGAGAAATAACTATTATATCTGCGTATAAATCACCAAGTGTAAGATTATGCACCAAAGACATCTCAGCCCTACTTAACATCGGACAGAAGGTCATAAAAGCTGGAGATATAAACGCGAAACATCTAGCCTGGAACAGCCGGATAAGCAACGCGAGCGGAAAACTCCTGTTTGATCATTCTAACGAAAAGCTCTACTCCGTTAACGCCCCGTTTTCACCTACATACTATCCCCACAATACGAAGCTTAAGCCAGATGAGCTGGATGTTGCTATAATTAAGGGACTGGACCGGCCGGGTGTTCACTTTTACCAATGTGAAGAAGTTGAACTCGGATCATTTGCCGGTGCTGCTGGAAATACATGGAGAAACCACCAAGCACCCAACCAAACAAATACTTAACTACAAGCTTGCCAACTGGGAACACATTCATCGGGACATGAATAATGATCTGGACACATTCACAGTCGCCGAAACCACAACTGACTTAGACTCATTGGTTGAGAAGCTTACGCTTTCCATCCAAACAAGCACATCCCAATCAAGTCGCCCGGAAATTATTCTCCCCTACATTCTTGACATGATCGGAATCAAAAACAGGACTAGGGCTTTATACTTAAGAAACAGCTGCAAGTACTTGAAGACTATTCTCAATGATCAAGTGAAAAGAATAAAAGAAGAAATCTCTTCCAACAAACTACACACATGGCAGCTTAAACTGCAACAAATAAATCCTAAAGACAGATCAATCTGGCGACTATCAGCTGCTTTAACCCGCAAACCCGTTCTTATTCCTCCACTTCAAACCCCCACAGGAATAGCATACTCTGATGAAGACAAGACCAACGCCCTTGCATACACATTAGAATCAACTTTCCAGCCCAACATCAATCCCATGTGTGTTGATCACGTCCACTCAACAACCGACAAAATTACTGATTTCATGAAGAAACCAGTGGAGCGAGAATTCCGTAAAAATACAACGTAGAGGTAAAAGCAATAATCTCAAAAATGCATCTCAATAAAGCCCCAGGACCAGATAACATCCCCAACATAGTCCTAAAAAACCTACCCCCTGATGCTTACCACTTCATAGCGTATGTACTCAACTCAATGATGACATTGATGCACTTTCCCACTCATTTTAAGGAAGCTAAAATTATTGCATTCCCCAAACCAAATAAGGATCACAAAATGCCCGAAAACCATCGACCAATCAGCCTTTTATGTACACTGAGAAAAATAGCAGAGAACGTCCTCCTCACACGCCTGAACGACCACCTAAGAAAGAATAAATTTCTTCGAAACGAGCAATTCGGATTCCGTGCCAAGCACAGCACTGATCATCAACTCATCAGACTAACTGAGCACATAACCAGGGGATTTAATCTCCATAAAGCTACGGGGGCGATTTTCCTTGATGTTGAGAAAGCTTTTGATACAGTGTGGCACAACGGCTTAATCAGTAAACTAATCGATATCAACATCCCTGCCAGATACATCCATTTGCTAAGCTCACATCTGAAAGATCGCAATTTTAAAGTTAATATCAAGAACGCTCATTCCTCCCAGCGGGTAATCGGTGCCGAACTACCCCAAGGCTCTATTCTGGGGCCTGTGCTATTCAACATTTATATCAACGATATACCGAAACCCCACGCAGCCGAAATTGGAATATACGCCGACGACGTCGTCCTATACTCAAGATCAAAATCACCGAAGGTCATAACGAACAATCTGCAGGCAGGTCTTCAAACACTGCAGGAGTGGTATACAAAGTGGAGAGTCAAAATAAATACAAATAAATCCGAAGCAATCCATTTTACCCGCCGTACATCACTTAAACCCTACTCTAATCCTTGTATCTTCGCAGCTCCAGTTTTATGGAAACCAATTTTTCGCTACCTTGGGGTATTTCTGGACCACAAGTTAACTTTCAACCAACACATCAATACAGTCACCAATAGAGCATATGGCAAACTAGCATCACTATATCCTATTCTAAACCGCAAATCCACTATGAGCATCAAGAAAGGCATGCTTTTATATAAATCACTCATCAGACCCATTATGACCTTCTCGCTGGCGACGTGGGGGGGGGGGGGGGGGGGGGGAGCAGCCAAATCACACATCAAGAGGATCCAAATTCTACAAAACAAAGTTCTCCGCATAATCAACAAAGCTCCAAGATACACTAAAAACAGCAATCTACATAAGATCTTCAAATAGAGCCCATAAAAACATTCATCACAAAAACAGCTGCAAAACTTTATGCAAAGTCCTCGTTTTCCGAAAACCCCCTCATCAAGAAGCTTGGAGACTACAGGGCAGAGATTCCTCATACTCACCGAATGCCAAAAGCCATTTTCTGGTCCTAATACAATCCCCTTAATTTCAAGAAGCTTTAAGCTCTTAAAACAGCACCAACTCCTAGTCTTATCCCTCGACGATCCGGCATCTCCCATTGACCTCGCATGGACATGACCCCATATCTCTATAATTAATGCATTGCTAATCCCTCGTAGACTAATGCATGCTCTATCGCTGACCTTGCAATCTCGCCTTCGTCCATGAGGTTGCACCTGCCCTTCTAACACAAATGCATGATTCAGCAGAGTTTTTGTCACTGTAACTCTTTCACAGTGGCTTTTTTACTGCGGTGTTTCTCTCTCTAAATTCATCCATGGATTTGTCCATCCCACTAACTACCCCTCAGATCGCATATTACAGCCCCGGCTGAAAAATGCTAAATATATGCAAATTACCTTCCCATTTGAACAGTTGCTCCTTGCATGATTCCCATACGCACACCACTGAGCACTCGAGCCACCGAATCCGAGTCACAGTGGTGTGTAAGAGGAGACAGTGTAGAGTGAGTCGACTGTCACTAAACACGGCGTGATGGGGGCCGTGTTTAAAAAAAACTCAATGTGGAATCATTGTATCATTGTGGCTCATAGATACTTAACAAGAAACCACACAAAATGGGCCCATTACTAATGCTCAGTAGGCGATTACAACTTTTCATCTGTACTAATGCTCAATGTATTAGGTGATTACGACTTTTCATCGGTTAAACTTATTTAATTATTTAAAATTCAGTTAATTTGTCAATATTGGTGGCTCAACAAGGAGCAAGAACAACACGAAACAAGGAACCACACTAAAAGGCTCAATACTAGGTCTGCAAACACCCCATATTTTAAAAACACCTCTAAGTTATATAAAATTATATGTTTATTCTGCATAAACTCCTCTCGTGATCTTTGGTACGTTTTCAAACTGCTGGCCGAAGAAATTGTCACTACTATCACTAAAAAGCTGTGTTTCAAATAAAGTTAATTCATATAATTATATGTTATAAGATGATTTCAGTTGCGATAAAGTAGTACAAAATAACTCACGAAGATAGAATATACCTTGAACACAGTCATTTGAATGAGATACGCATGATTTGAATGTAAGCGCCAATGTGTAGTTTGAATGTAACAAGCTCTTGGATTGGCTACTTGCGTCAAGGGGTTTCAAATGTTCTCACATTTAGTTCTCATCTCAGTTTCCGACAGTTTGGTATTCCGGAGACCCGTGAGGCGAGAGCGGACGTGAGAACCCTGTCTACCTGGGCACCCCTTGACGCAAGTAGCCAATCCAAGAGCTTGTTTCATTCAAACTACACATTGGCGCTTACATTCAAATCATGCGTATCTCATTCAAATGACTGTGTTCAAGGTATATTCTATCTTCGTGAGTTATTTTGTACTACTTTATCGCAACTAAAATCATCTTATAAAATATAATTATACGACGTATTATACTGCACAGTTGTCAGTTTGTATGGAATTTTTCCATTTACAGCTTATATTCAATTATATTAACTACTCAGTTATCAAATTCCTCATTGCAATGCTTCCAGAAAAAACTATAAAATCTATCCAGTTTTCTAGACTCAATTCATAGTCAAAATTGTTTATAATGCATGTGTATTCAGATTATTTACAATTGACATTGCCATTTGGTATAATTTTATGTTACTTGTGTTAAAAACTATAGGTACTAGGAAAACGCTCTGTGTACGCTACGCGTTTTTAAGTGTTTTATCGAAATGCAGGGAATAATATTATACTGTTTCTTACAACTGTTTGTAACATACGAATCTTTCTGATCATAATCCGTTAAAATTACAAGCAGTAATCAAGGCAGTACTTCGACCGTTCTTTTTCTATGAACTTTGTTTTCAGATTATACAGAAGAAAAAAGGATCTATATTTACATAAATTTCCGGTGAACCCAAAAGACCAATCTTGCTAGAAAACAGTCAGACAAAATGGATAGTAATACATTTTTTGTCTAAAAATTGGCATGATACGTTAATTCATTTAACCTGTAATGCAAAAGGAATACACCATTAGAGATATGCAAATGCAATGTAGGAAAAACTAACATTATACTGAAAACGTCAAATGGGCGAGAAACCGCTGTGATAAAACTACTGCAAATATTAGGCTGAAATTTTGACATGTTATGACCAACATACCAAGGTTTGATGTGTGAAAGTTTCAAAAACATTACTTTTGTAGGTAAAAGGTTACAGCTGTTCGAATTTGGTAGTCGCGCGTCGAGCGTGCGGATGATTTTTTTGGGCCACCCCATATTAATTTGATTTGAATTGATTATTAGATCAAATGCTATCGAAATTTTGTCTTCAATCGAAAATCAATTTGCCGGTAGTTAAATGAAGTTTGTATTTTAAAACATATTACATAGGTGCAGAGCTACGGAATGAAATATAAATTGTGTAATAAATGGAATTTTAATTATGTAATATTCAAGAAAAGAATCTCTGTTTATGTGAATTGAATATTTTGACATATTAAGTGCATTCTACTATCATACCATTTTTTAAAATAATGATACAATGTTGAGTCCGTGATGTTTCTCATACAGCGCTACGGCTTACTATGTGATGCGCGCTACTTCTTCGAGCGCGGCAGAAATTTTTGCTATGCGGCCACATTAAAATTAACGTTATGCACCTTAACAGCGCTCAATCTTCATGAAACCTTCCCAAAATCTTTATACATATATCCTCTATACATTTCAATCATAATAATAATAGGGCATCGCGAGAAATGTTTCACAAACAGCTGAAATGCAAACTTTGGCCGGTTTTGGCAATTTTAACTAATTTGCATGTTTAAATATTCGTATAAATCAAACTATCAATATTGGTGACACCTCATATGCATTGATG
>OW203763.1:51265300-51362800 GCA_934045905.1 Leuctra nigra
GACCGATTTGACGGAAATTAGCGCTAATGAATTCAGAAGGGTATTCATGAAGTATCAACTAGATCAAACTTGTTTGTTTTCTTATTACCTATACCGGAAATTACGTCATAAATATGCTAAATGACGACATTTATATGCTAAATGACTATAAATTCACCACTTTTTACCAGGGACCCGAACCTTTATTAATAAAGGTTCGGGTTCCGGTTCCGGTTCTAAAACAAATATTCTTAAACGTTCGGTTCCGGTTCCGGTTCCTGCATAAAGGTTCCGGGTTCCGTTTCTGGTTATCAATTTTTAAATCAAACTACTTATATTATAAAACGTCAGTATTACCTATGTCAAATTTAATGGGATTATTGGATTTTGATTTTCCTTTAAATGCAAGCACAGGTGTAGGCAGTGTATGTATAAAATTCACAGGATGGGGCGCACAGTAAATATCAGAGGAGACAGTATAGTGGCTGCAATTTTCTCCATAACACAACGTAAACATTCATTTTTCCTCAGCTATCATATTCAAATTGTCAGCAATGCAGTTCTCATCGCAGTAGTCAGATTCAAAAATTAAAAACTCGAGCAGCGTTTGCAATTGATGAATTAGAGTTAAAAATTATAAATTGAATTAAAGAATTAAAAATTTCTACAAAAAAAAATTATTGGAAATTGTATCAAAAAATAAACTTTATACAACTTTGTGAATAATATTCTTTGATAATATATTATCATAATATTATATCAGAGTGTTAAAAAATTAAATTGTACATTATTTTTCATTAAAAGAAGGAACCTTAAAGAACCATATTGATTATAAAGGTTTGGGTTCCGGTTCCGGTTCTTTGGGAAAAAGTATAACGGTTTCGGTTCCGGTTCTGGTTCCGAAATTATAAAGGTTCATACCGGTTCTAGGTTCCGGTTCCGGTTCCGGTTCGGGTCCCTGCTTTTTACTTTTAAATAGATATTTAGTAAACGTACATTGTAAATAATTATAAATTCAAGGTTGCACTGATCTCGGCCGCCATTTTTAAAACCAGAAGTGACGTCATATATCGAAAATGGCTGTACCGATTGCAACAAAATTTTAGAATTATGTAGAACTAATAGTTACGAAATAAAGACGACATTTTTTCGGCCGCCATTGTTAAAACCGGAAGTGACGTCATATTTCGAAAACGGATGTACCGATTGCAACCAAATTATTGAATTATATAGGAATTATAATTATGAATTCAAGACAACATTATTTCTGGGACCATTTTTAAAACCGGAAGTGACGTCATATATCGAAAACGGCTGTACAGATTCCAATTAAATTCAGCAATTATGTTGCACTTATAATTTATGAATTCAAGGCGCTAGTATTATCGGGCGCCACTTTTAAACCGGAAGTGACGTCATATATCGAAAACGAATGGACCGATTATAACGAAACTTAAGCTATTCTTCTTGGATAATCATTTAAAGCTTACCCCATAAAAAACACTCCGTGTAAAAATACCAGCCAATTCTCTTACTCTAAAAAAACGGAAGAAATCTAAAACTTCAGCACTGAAAAGTAGTGATATCAAAAAAATGGCCAAGTCAAAACTTTTCAAAAAATGCTTGGCGCATTTTACATATAAATAGTATAGAAGTAGGTCGGAAATCAAATATACTCATAAATACATAAAATATATCTATAATCCTCTAAAAAAACGATGCGCCAAGTATTTTTTGAAAAGTTTTGACCTAGCAATTTTTTTGATATCACTACTTTTCAGTGCTGAATTTTTAAATTTCTTCCCTTTTTTTAGAGTAAGAGACTTGGCTGGTATGTTTACACGGAGTGTTTTTTATGGGGATATCACTCCTTTTTTCAGTTCATTCTTACAACTTGTAACACATATTGTGGCCCTAACGACTATAATTCCTTTAAAAAATATGCCTTTGTGACTTGGTTGCTAAGAAGTTGTGCTTGTTACTGTGTATATGATATAAATAATATGCTATGAAGTATAGCGAAAGTTTCGTTCCAATCGGTCCAGCCGTTCTCGAGTTATGGCATCACTTTCGGTTTTTAAAATGGCGGTTGACATCACTGCCACCTAAAATTTGTATCTATAAATGTTATGTAACATTATGAGCCTTCTGAATGTAGGTGATTAATAATAATAATAAGAGATGATTTAAGAAAGATTTTGCATTTTTATGACGTCATTTCCGGTTTTGGTAATAGTACATTTCAATTTTGATTATTGATATTTTATTAAGAAGACCGTCTGAATCAATTGGCACAAGTTTCGTATCGATCGGTCCATCCATTTTTGAGATATGACGTCACTTCCGGTTTCAAAATGGCGGCACAAAAAATTCGTTGGGGCAAGGTATCATCAGACGCCAAAAGTGCACATGTGGTAAAAATTTCAGATTGATCGGTTTAGTTGTTTAAGCTGTGGCGGTGATAGCAACTTTTTCTGACATCTGAAGAAGCGGAAGAAGATCAAGAAGAAGAAGATACCTTTTTTAGAAGGGGTGTAATTTCACTGTTTTCACGGCCC
Source organism: Leuctra nigra (assembly GCA_934045905.1). Lineage (NCBI taxonomy): Eukaryota > Metazoa > Arthropoda > Insecta > Plecoptera > Leuctridae > Leuctra > Leuctra nigra. Next base: position 51,267,838 of record OW203763.1, read on the forward strand.
TCTAGCTCGCAAATGGCATAATCTATTGTTTGCTTACTTGTAATATGTGGTGGGGTGGGCCATAGCTCCAAATTTAAATATTTCGCAACAATGTGATATTTTCCAATTTTAAAATCCAGTAGGCCGAAAATGTCATGTTGTTGCTTACAGTAAAAGTGTTTGGTCTGCTCCTCAGTTTATTAGGCATTTACGGTATGTTGAGTGAGTGTGAGTGTACAGTACGACTTGGCTGGGTGGAGCGACCGCTCTACTAGATTCCAAGCGCAACTTTTCTTAGTAACCAAATCGGTTGAGGCGTATTTTTTTAAAAGTAATTAGTCCTTCTTCCTCCGACATGTGTTACAAGCTTTCTGAATAAACTAACAAAAGAAGTGATATCCCAGAAAAAAACATTACGTGTAAAAAAGGCAGCCAAGTCTCTTTACTTTAAAAAAATTCAACACTGAAAAGAAGTGATATCAAAATTGAAGCCTAAGTCAATGACATTTCCAAATATTTAATCGTGTCTTTGAAATAAAAGTATAAACACCGAGAAATACTTGACAAAAGGACTTTTCATTTAATTTTATTTAAAATCACCAACAGAATACAAAATATTCCACAAGTGGGATTTAAAATAACAAAAAAAAATATTTAAACTATGATTAAAGAAGTTACAAGACACAATAAATATCAATAAACGAGACACAAATTAATGTATAAAGTAGGTACAACTATTCAAATACTTAATCTACTATCTGGGCCTGAACATGATCTGTTTTGTTGTATATGGTTCTAATAATTTCAGCCGAATGACGAAACATGTCTAAAACGTTACCAGTTTGCAAGTTAAATGTATCAAAAGTCGTAATTATTCTATTAACAAAAGCATATTGAAAAACGTTAATTCTTCTTTTGTGGTTCCGAAACAAAGTTGTGTGACGAGATTGACGAGCAGGGACAAATATATTAATCTTTGATAAAAGCTGAGGGCAATCAACATGGTAATTTAGTAATTTGTGTAAAAATAAGATGTCCGACAGCTCCCTTCGCTGGTGCAATCTAGGTAATCTTAGCACCTCACACAAGGAAATGTAATCTTTTCTATGATACTGAATATGGGTTTTACGGCAATAAAGTTTTACAAAATGTTTTTGAACTTTTTCTAAATGTGCAATATAGGTAACTTGGTGGGGATTCCAAATTGTGGATGCATAATCCAAATATGGCCTGACGGTTGTTAAATAAAGCATTCTATTTGTTTCAGTACTAAAATTTTGAAAACAGTTACGTTGAAGAAATCCTAACTTTTTAAAAGCTTTGGCGCAAGTCGAAATGATGTGGTTTTTGAAAGATAAGTCAGTATTAAGTATTACCCCTAAGTCCCTGATTTTATTTACTCGCAGAAGCACATTTGTATATTTTAATATAAAGTCGAAATTTACTGTAGTTTGTTTTAAAGTGATTGATATAGAATTACATTTTTGTGGATTAAGCTGCAACTGCCATCGATCACACCAGTAAGAGAGAGATATGTCAGGTCATCTTGCAGTTTGACACAATCTAGGATAGAACTCACGGGCAGGTATAACTTCAAGTCATCTGCGTATAGAAGACATTTAGAGTTTGAAATGATGTCAGGAATATCATTGACAAATAAAACGAAGAGAAGTGGAACCAACACCGAACCTTGAGGTACACCGGATGTAGCCACAACAGGGCTAGATTTCGTCCCATTCACTACTACCAATTGGTGTTGATTTGTTAGATAATTAGTCAATAAGCTTAGCAGTGGCCCAACAATTCCAAATGACGTTAACTTATGAAGTAAAAGGCAGTAGTTCACGCTGTCAAAAGCCTAGGAAAAGTCAGTGTAAATGGCGTCTACCTGCTGTGACTGATTGAGATGATATGACAGGTCATCTACATATATTCCAAGATTAGTCACTGTAGACCTCTTATTTAGAGACCCGTGTTTTCCAGACTTTCGAACACTTTTGATACAATTGGCAGCAATTATATGGGCATATAGTTCTTAACATCGAAACGACTACCTTTCTTTAATATCGGAGTAACATATGCAAAATTTCCAGCGATCAGGAAAAACTTCGATTGACATGCAGATCTTGAAGAGCAGCGACAGTGCGGTCTCGAAAGCGGTCTGGCACATCGCTTGATGAATGCTACTGGTAGTTCGTCAGGACCCGTCGCTTTCCCATTCTTCAATTTCTTCAATTGCTGGTAGACTGTTGTCTCTGAAAAGTCGAGTGTTGCCAAGGCGTTGTCAGCAGCTGGGGTGTTCTCTGGGAATACTTGAGGATGTGGAGATTTTGTAAACACCGACTCGAAGTATGTGGAAAATAAGTTGCAGGTCGAGGCGACATTATCCGACTTCGTGCCGTCTAGATTTCACTGGGAACTCGATTTTTCTGCGATTTTTCGTGTACAAATTGCCACATCTTCTTGGGATCTTCGCGCACCTTTATTTCAATTTGCTTAATATGATTGGCCCATTTCAAACTATTTTGTCTTTTGAAAGTCGCCCTCTTTCCTGAAAACTCTGTGTAGTCACTTGGCAAATGTGTTCGCTTCCACTTCCGATGAGCTGTGTTCTTAGCTTTTATTGCGCTTATCATTTCATCATCATACCAAGATGGATATTTAGATGGCTTCACAGATATCTTAAGGACAAGCTCATCAAGTACTTCAAAGACTGCGGAATAGAAGTTTTCACAACTCAGGTTGGCATCAGTATCATCCAGCAATGTGTTCCATGGCACACACATTAATTCTCCGTACACTCGATTCATATTCGCACGCTTCCAGAGTATATGCTACCCTAATGGGCGGTTTAGTGTAAGCCAGTTGACACGGAAACTTTATAGTACATGTCAGAGGCGTATGATCGGATGCTACAACTGGAGTGAAACAGATCTACGTCAATAACAAGTTCAGGAGAATTGGAAAACACGAGATCCAAGTGATGACCATTGCAGGTTGGTATTGCAGAAAACTGATGCAGATTGTAGACATTTAGAATGTTGAGAAAGTCTGTGACAGCATCAACATTGGTGTTAACTCTTACGTCAGGGTCCAGAAAAGTAGCATTCGGAGTGGGAGACCAGAAGTCTTGGGGCAGATTGAAATCCCCACATAGAACAACGTTATCATTTCTTTTCACAGCGTTTTCTACCAGGGCAAGAGATTCTCTCAGAGCTTCGATGTCTTCTCTCGTGACAGGTGATGGTAGCAGATATACACATCCCAGAAACATCGATTTATTAGCGTTCATTTTGATCTGGCACCATATAATTTCAATATCTGATATTTTCAAATCAAATCGACGTAGTGACTGTAGCTTGCTGGACACTGCGATGAGTATACTCCACCGCCACGTTTAAATTGTTTCCATTTTGACGTCGATCTGCCCTATAAACTTCATACTGGGAATTTAAAAGCTCAGCTTTGTAAGCTTCGTGAAGCCAAGTTTATGTAATGCACACTGCGTCGAATTCAGAGTTATCAGCGAAGAAGATATTAACTTCGTCCAGTCTATTGGCAATACTTCTTGCATTCATGTAGTACATGTTAACTTCATTAGGTCCAGGGTTGAGAGAGATGTCACCAGACAAGATTAACAGAAGAACCATGAAAATTGATGAACCAATAATTTCTGATGACCTTGTGTGGATGTCTGCGCTTCCTGGAGATACTGATTTGCTTTTAGTTGACATCTTGTAAGCTTTGGAAATATTTTGTCTTCTCAAAAATAATTTTAATAAAATCTCAAAATGTTGATATTTCAAACTTGAATATTACTTACAAATCTTTGCGGATAAGACGAATTCTATGGTTCAAATTAAAGGAAAACCAATTAGAAAGAAAACAATATCCGTAACAGGCCGATCAGACAGGTATTTCAAAAGATAAACAATAAATGAACAGTGACAAAATTAGATGTTTGCCATTTGAAAAATGGCGTTCTGTCTGCGCATCGTTGTTTTAATGACATTTATTCTATTCATAAGCATATGCCATTTATATTCTATTTTCCTTTAAATTTTTTAGAATAATATGGACACAACACGGTTATACACACGGTTATACACACGGACACACGGTTATACGTATTTACATTAGATTATACCGGGTGGCGTATAAAATATTGCCTCTGTTTGAGAGGTCACTATATAGAAACTATTAAAGATAGGGTTCTGAAATGTGTAACCGTTTTAGAAAATACTAGGAAAACGCTCTGAGTAACGCGTTGATGAGCGAGCACGGATACGCGCAACACCTCGAACCGAAATTCTGTTTATCAAAAATGTACTTAAAAGCCAATAATAATGTCTTGAATTTCGTCACAGACTTGTATGAAAATCTCCAACAATTCCTAAAATATTGGTCCCAATAACCATGCAAAGTTTTCAGTTGATCGATTGTACCTTTATGATTGAACGATTCCTTGTTAATTTTCAAAAAAACACAGGATCTCGTCCAAAAATACACCAGGGACCACTCATATGCCTAAGTGTGTGAAAACAATATTAGATCGAACTGTTACACACTCATATCAGTTTCATAAACGTTTGAAAGTTTCTGCTCTTACTATCTTGAACTGAAGATTCAATGTTGCCGTGAAGTATGAAATCGAGAAATTTGAGAGCCAACACGCAAAATGTCCGTTAAATGTCAATAACTTTTGGATTTATACACAGATTAGTCTAAAAATTGTCAAAAATATAGATAATGTCAATCCCAAGTACCATGCAAAGTTTTAAGTTGATCGGTCAAACGGTTCTAGTTTATCATTTCAATAAACACACGATTTTTTTTAAAATTTTAACCAATGGGAGGATTTAGCTGAAATTTTGTAAGATTGGGGACAATGTTGGTCGTAATGACTTGTCAAAATTTCAAATTGATCGAATCAGCCAATCAAAAGATATTTTTTTTAAATTTGAACCAATCAGGGGATTTCAAAAAAAATTAGGGTCTGCAACGCCCGGAAATGGTCAGTACATGTGTGCAAAATTTCAGCTTGATCGAAGAAAAACTGTGACTTGTATAACGTCAGTAACAGAAAAAAAATCAGGAAAAAAAAACAGAGGTCCGTGCCAAAAGAGCCAAAAGGAGACGCTCGCTTCGCTCGCTCAATAACAAAATTTAATATGTTCAAGTTTCAAAACAATTTATTAAATAGAAAAAGAGTTACACATTATTGAAGTTATAGTGGAAAATATAGAATAAAACAGAAATTTACTTATTTAAAGAATTATTTTAAGTAAGTAAGTAAGAAAGTAAGTAAGTAGTAACTTTTTTTTTGTTAATTTTTTTTTGTCTGGGGCTTAACGTCGCACTGTTCTGCAGCGAGACTAATGGCGACGGATAAATGATTATGATGATGAGTACTTTCCCAGCATTTGCCTGTCGACTGAGGGAAAACCACGAAAAATCCCCAGTCAATTAGGACGGCCGCGGGAATCGAACCCGGGTCTCTTGAATACAAGTTCAGAGCGTTAACCACTCACCCAACCTGTTCCGTAAACATGTTACGGAACCACTGTTCCGTGTTTTTTCGTTACAGAGTTTTGTATACACTTATACATGGTTTTGCCCTGAGGAGGTGGGACACATTGAGTTAGGGCATTGCATGATCCATGAGTAACTTCCTGGGAATAAGGTGAAAAAGTTTATTCTTCGGTCCTTAACTTTCTTCGTGGACAATGCGCAATCGATGTTTCCATTTTCGTACCTAGATTTCTAAATCTGTGATACCGAAATTAGTGACCATCGAATCTGTTATTTTTGTTTTCAGTGCTGGTAAATTACTGTTAAAGTAGTTTTTCAATATCTTAATCAATTAATGTCTGTAACTTTTTCTTATTGATCAAGCTTTTCTGAAGATTGCACACATTAAAGTTTAATATGTTTTCTATAACAGCTGTGAAAGTTTCAGCTCTTTATCTTCATAGTTCTGTTGTAACAGGTTGTCATAGGGTCAATTATTTTTGCTCCGCCCGATATATTAATTATTAAATAATATTTAAAGGCAATTATGCTCATCTTCAATATTTTATTCCTTTGTGCCTATCATTTTGATTGGGATGAAACCTTAACAAATTATTCACCAAAGCTTGTTCTCTAGAAAACATTTTTTTAGTTTTCTTAAAACATATTTTTTATAATTTGTAATTAATATTTGTATTTTTTTCTTAAATCATAACGTGCATTTTTAGTATTTACTAAATAAAAACTTTACCATTCCTACAATCAACTTGAAGTTTTTAATTATTGTCATCAACATACTTATTTATAGCGGAAACAAATGAAAACAATATTGGCGAATAGATAATTAATTTAATTTTGTTTAGTATCGCTTATGAAAATAGCTGAATTTTATTGCCTTTTAAGATCTTCTTTCATGTGTAGGTTATCACAGTCAGTTACACCTACATTTGTAGCTTGGGACAAAACAAACACACAGTTGAACATGCTGTGAAAATGCTGTGAAAATGTTATGCAAATCCGTGCAGTAGCAGCCTGTTGAGATATCAATTGGATGTAATAAGAGAACTTTAAGGATAATACAAGAGTGTGTTCAAAGTAATAGGCACAATAGTAAAGCAAAATAAATAACAAATTGTAGCTCGTAGTAAAAGGATATGTTTAAATAAACTTTTCTCAATATCATAGAAAAACACTATACCGCTGCCATATGCCTAACACTACACTATGCCTGGCGGTTTCAGACCAGGCAAAACATTATTTTGGTAGATTTTTCGAAAGTTCGATTTTTTACCGTTTAAAGAGCCCATCCAAAAAATTTGGACACATCCAAAAATATTGTGTAGTTCATAAACATCGATATTCAACAGTTGAGATGTTAGTTTTTCTCCACAAATGTAGCTTATTTGACATCAAAACTACTGCCCACAAAATTGTGTGGGCAGGGTCCGAAAGGGATACGATTAAATAAATATATATGTTTTTACATTAAAAAAATTACATAAGGCTACCTACTCCCTTAATTGGGGTCCTCAAGGTGAAACCACAGAGTAACTAGGTTTCAAATTTTGTTCGTTAATTTTATTTTACTATACTTCTCCCAAATTTTACTAAGTATTTACCAATGACTGATTGTTCAAGATGTGCTTCTTCTCGAGACGTGCCGGTGATCGCTTAGCGCGCTACACAGAGCGTTTTCCTAATTGTATTGATAAATGTATAAAAGTGTAACTTCTCTGAGTTTTATTTTAATTCTATTTGAGGTGAATAGTGTGAAGTCTTTAATTATGATAATATTAAAGATTTCTGACTAACTTTCACGACTTTATCGTAAACGGTTCCTCGGGAGTTTTCAGTAGAAAAAAAACTTAAAACGTAATGCGTTATGTCATTTTGTCATTTGCCGTGTTCAGTAGCTATCTTCCGTCGTCTTATCTTGAATGCCATTTATTTTTGCTCTCTCTCCATGTAAACTTGGTTAAAGATGTTGAAGGCAACATTCTGCCATCGATCCGCTATCATGCAACTTGTCATTTCGACAGAAATCCAACAACACTCTCCTTTTTTACAATCATTTGAGGAGTGACAATAAAAAGCTGAGAACCGAATCGAACTCAGGAACTCAGGTGGAACTCGGCAAAGAAATCGACTCTATTTTAAAATAGATTTTCTACCCTTGCGCCGAATCGGCGAGCGCCGAAACACTTTTTTTTCCGTGGAATTCAAACTTTTTACGGAATAGTCGATTTATTTAGTGGCGTTTAAAGTCGCACTGTCTTCCCTTAGAAAAATGTTCTATAGCATATTTTGAAGTACATGAAAAAAGTACTATAGATTACTGAAGTAAATTCTACAGTATCGGAAGTAAACTAAAGTATAAACTTCAGAATTTTTACTACAGCTGGAAATACTGTTTTTTACTCTTTAGTAAATATACTTTACTGTAGTAGTTCAAAGTATGTACTATAGTATTTTTACTACAGACGGTATATACTTCAGTTTACTATAGTAAAGTTATAGGGAACGTATTTCACTGTAGTAATTCGAAGTATGTAGCTAGAGTACTTCGACTACAGACAAAACAAGTTTAATATAGTAAGTTCTATAGTATATATACTTCATTGAAAATCTATAGTAGATGTATAGTAAAGAAAAGTGTAATCTACAGTATGTTTACTACAGCCAATTTATATTGTAGTTTACAGTAGTATACTCTGAAGTATACGTACTTCATTGACTTTTTAATTCAGTATTTGTAGTAAAGTAAGGTATATAAACTACAGAATTTTTACTACATTGACTAAGAAAATTTGCACCACATCACGCTGTAGTATATCTACCCCAATACCCTAATTACTATAGTATTTGTAGTAAAGTGAAGTATAAACTACAGAATTTATACTTATTGACTTAGAAAATTTGCACCACACCACCTAGTAAAATAAACTATAGTAATTATACTACAGCGTGAGCTGATATATTTTATGGGGGAAATATCACAGATCTTATTACTTTATAAATAAATCTTAATATTTGACGTTTCTCCTATTTTATCATGTTAATTACAATTTAATGATCCACCAAAATAATATAAATATGTTCACTTAAATATGAAAACTCAATATGATCACTATTTGCGCGGCCAAGACTTGTCTGCACCGCTGGCCTACTCGGTAAGACGCTCGGCTTCGGACCACGAGATCGCTAGTTCAAGGCACGGCGCCTCCGCGGGATTTTATAATTGAAATGTGTAATCAAACATTGTCCATTACTTCAGTAGAGAACTCCCAAATGCAAATGAGTAAAGTTCATTCACGATTAGAATAGCAAGACGTAATGGCGGCGTGTACTACCGTAGTCAAGTGAACGTATACCTAAACATGTAAATATCAATATAATAATCAAAAAATGTGTATAATACGGCTGTAGATAAAAATAAATCAATTTTATTAAATTTTTATAATATTTACTACTATTAAAAATTGTGTATTTGACATAATTTATACAATTTCAATAATACAAAGAAGAAAGTCTTGCCATTGACAGGGCAGTGTTCAAGTGACTGACCAATGAACGACGTGATCGACTAAAACGTCAGTGATATTCTTATCGTGAACGAACTTTACTCATAAATAAAGAAAATTTAATTTTGTATGGAATTTTAACGTTTTGTTTGGCGAAATGTACTGTAGTAATAATACTAAAGTAAACTATAGTAAAGTAACCGAAGTAAAAGTACAGCAGTATACTGCGAAAAACTGTAGGACAATTTCTGCAGTAATTATACTGTAGTATGTGTCAATAATCCTATGGCTACGGATTAATGATTACGATGATGATGATGAAAGAGAGAATATGAAGAATAGGTAAGGACAGATCGTCGGAAGGCAGCGGTCGTGGCCTATTAGTAAGAAAACGTATCAACATTTGCCTCTCGACTGAGGGAAACTACGTAAAAGCTCAGTCAGGAAGAATGACCCCTGGGTATTGAACGTGTTTCCGAAGTACAAGTTCAGAACGTTATTTCCTAAACCAACTTGCTTCGTCGTAACGCCGAAATGTACGAGCATAAAACACAATGTTGCCTTTAGTCTGTCTAGGACCAGATACCCAGTAGGCGAAACCTATTTTATACGCTAGCTCCGAAATTAATTCTTGTTCGAATTGCGAATTTCCGGGCGTGTGATTAATGTATTCATATTGCTGGATGCATTCAGGGGAATAGTAAATACTAACATCGCACATTTAGAAATGGTGGAATGATGAAAATGATCATGCAATAGGACTTACAATTATGAATTCAAGGCGACATTATTTCCGGCCGCCCTTTCAAAACAGGAAGTGACGTCATGTATCGAAAACGGCTGTACCGATTCCAACTAAATTAAGCACTGTATTTGCAATTATGTTGCACTTATAATTATGAATTCAAGGCGGCAGTATTATCGGGCACCATTTTTTAAACCGGAAGTAACGTTATATATCGAAAAGCTTATAAGCTTATAAAAGCTTATCCTTTACTATTCCTTTACTATAATACGCTTAAAAAGAAGAACGTCGTCCCTGTAGCATAACGCGGCTGAAAATTTCCTTTTCTATACAAATCTTGAATTTTCCACCGCTCGTGATGAAACTCGCCAGTAATGTACATAATTACGCGACTTGATTTATAGTAACACTTTCACGACATTCTGTTCAGTATTTACCGATTTATTCGTGAAAAACACAGCTTTTTCTGATGTCTTCATTTTAAATGTCAATTTCAATTGGGCCGTGAAAACTAATTTTAGTAGACAGTGAAACTAATTTTCTGAAATCGAGCTTCTTTTGTTTTACATCAACAGTAGGTATGTTCGTCGAGGTGATCTTACCTGCTCAGATCACACCGGAAGTCGTCACGGAACAATATCCGTCGAGTTTTGATTCGAAATCCTTGCACCTAACATATTCAGTGACGTACTTCCGCCTGCTCCGAGCAGGTATGAATCTAGTGGAGCGGTCGCTCCACTCAGCCAAGTCGTACCGTACACTCACAGTCACTCAACATACCGTAAATGCCTATATAAACCGAGGAGCAGACCAACTACTTTTACTGTAAGCAACAACATAGCATTTTAGGCCTACTGGATCTCAACAATAGAAAATCTCACATTGTTGTGAAATGTCTTAATTTTGAGTTATGGCCCACCTGACTACATATACATCACGCGACAACAACCGGTCATGCCGTTTACGACCTAGGGGGCAGTGAAAATCGTGAAATTACACCGCTTTCTTCTTCTTCAGATGATAATGATCATGATGATGATGATTCCCGAAAAAGTTGCTATCACCGCCACAGCCTAAACGGCTGAACCGATCAACCTGAAATTTTTACCACATATGCACTTTTGGCGTCTGATGATACCTTGCCACTTGTGATTTTTTGTGCCGCCATTTTTAAACCGGAAGTGACGTCATATCTCAAAAACGTCTGGACCGATTAGAACAAAATTAGCGCCTTTCGATTTAGATGGTACTCTATATGAAGTCTCAATAAAAAAAATTATATTTCTATTTTCTAAACCGGAAGTGACGTCATAAATACGCAATATTTCACTTATTTCAACAAATTATTCTTAAAATACGTACATAATTAACTTACATTGTAATATAGACAATACAATTTATAAATTCAAGGTTGCAGTGTTCTCGACCGCCATTTCTGAAACCGGAAGTGACGTCATATATCTAAAACGCCTGTACCAAATTGCAACTGAACTAGCTCCTGCGTATTCATTCTACTATTTATTTGAAAAATCAATTGGGAAAAATGAATAAACAAATTAACGGTACCGGAAATGGCGGCCGGAACCACTAAATGAAACCAGAAGTTACGTCATATATTACAAACGGCATGACCGATTTTACGGAAATATAGGGATTATGAATTCAGATGGTCGTTCATGAAGTATCAACTAGATAAAACTAGATTGTATTCTTATAACCTATACCGGAAATGACGTCATAAATATGATGATTGATGAATTACGTCATAAATATGTTAAATGACATTAAATTCACCACTTTATACCTTGAAATAGATATTAGTAAACGTACATTGTGAATAATTATAAATTCAAGGTTGCAGTGTTCTCCGCCGCCATTTTTAAAACCGGAAGCGACGTCATGTATCGAAAACAGCTGTACTGATTGCAACCAAATTTGGGAAATGTGTAGGTCTTATAATAATGAATTAAAGACGACATTATTTTCGGCCGCCATTGTTAAAACCGGAAGCGACGTCATATATCGAAAACGGCTTTACCGATTGCAACTAAATTATGCAATTATGTAGGACTTATTATTATGAATTCAAGACGACATTATTTTTGACCGCCATTTCAAAACCGGAAGTGACGTCATATATCGAAAACGGCTGTACCAATTGCAACCAAATTTTGGAAATGTGTAGGACTTATAATTATGAATTCAAGACGACATTATTTTCGGCCGCCATTGTTAAAACCGGAAGTGACGTCATATATCGAAAACGGCTGTACCAATTTGCAACCAAATTTTAGAAATGTGTAGGACTAATAATTATGAATTAAAGACGACATTATTTTCGGCCGCCATTGTTAAAACCGGAAGTGACGTCATTTATCGAAAACGTCTGTACCGATTGCAACCAAATTATGCAATTATGTAGGACTTATTATTATGAATTCAAGACGACATTATTTTTGACCGCCATTTCAAAACCGGAAGTGACGTCATATATCGAAAACGGCTGTACCAATTGCAACCAAATTTTGGAAATGTGTAGGACTAATAATTATGAATTAAAGACGACATTATATTCGGCCGCCATTTCAAAACCGGAAGTGACGTTATATATCGAAAATGGCTGTACCGATTGTTATTAAATTATGTAATTTTGTAGGACTTCTAATTATGAATTCAAGAATACATTATTTTCAACCACTATTTCAAAACCGGAAGTGACGTCAAATATCGAAAACGGCTGGACCGATTGTAACGAAACCTAAGCTATTTTTTTGGATAATCATTTTAATCTTTTACCAAACGCAACTTTTCTTAGTACCTATCCAAATCGGTTGAGGCGTATTTTTTTAAAGAAATTAGTCCTTGCTCGGACATGTGCTACAAGCTGTATGAATAAACTAACAAAAGAAGTGATATCCCAGAAAAAAACACTCCGTGTAAAAACGGCAGCCAAGTCTCTTTACTTCAAAAAAATTTAACCCTGAAAAGGAGTGATATCAAAAAAGGAGCCAAGTCAATGACATTTCCAAATATTTAATCGTATTTTTGAAATAAAAGAATAAACACCGAGAAATACTTTACAAAAGGACTTGGCGCATCGTTTTTTTAAAGACATTTTTCTATTCATAAGCATATGCCATTTATAAACAACCGTCATTAAGAATTTTTAGAATAATAGGGAAACATCTAAAAGATGTTTCCCTATTATTCTAAAAATTATTCTATTATTAATATTATTAATAATATTATAATATAATATAATATAATATTATAATATATAATATAATATTAATATTATTATTATTAATAATTATTCTATTATTATTATACATACCTACTGTAAAAAATATTTTCTATTTGAATATATACGCGATGAAACTGTTGCCTTTGTTTTCTATAAATACACAATAGTTATCTTCGTAATATTGTTTCGTGGTCAACATAATTAAGTCTCATGCGTTATACCTTCTCATCATGAAATACATTTCTATTAATCTGCATTTTATAGCAATACATTTCACAAAGAAGTATACACAGTGAAGTCACATTGTATTTCTATTAAAAAAATAACTTTATACACTTGACACTTCAAAAATATATAATAGTGTTCCATAGATAGTAAGTTATTATTTGACAAAGTTTCATGATTTCCTTCAGTCAAGATCAAATTATGAAAAGATTCCCTTCTAATATCACCATATTAACAGTAGGTACTGCAAGAATATGTATGAGCCCACTTCCAATTGTTATTTAATTCTTCCATCCTTATATTACTTATCTATTACAGCATGAAATCTTTCTTCTATCGCCATTGAAAAAACTATAAAATAGCCATTATTAAAAGTAGCTTGATTGATAGATTCTGGCTCTAATAGAAAGAGGAAAATGTACCTATTTGTACATTTCTTTCTACTTTTAGGATAGAATGATATCTTTAAAAAAACGATGCGCCAAGTCCTTTTGTAAAGTATTTCTCGGCGTTTATTCTTTTATTTCAAAAATACGATTAAATATTTGGAAATGTCATTGACTTGGCTCCTTTTTTGATATCACTCCTTTTCAGTGTTAAATTTTTTTGAAGTAATGAGACTTGGCTGCCGTTTTTACACGGAGTGTTTTTTTCTGGGATAGAGGTTAGAGCACAGTCAGTTGTTCTGCTAGGCCGAGAAAGACTTCATTGCGCGCTCACCTTGCAATGTTGTCTTTCTCGGCCTTATAGAACAACTGACGGTGTATCGGACTGTAGAGAGTTCAAACATAGGAAAAACGAACGAATTTATTTAAAATGGCCGACTTTCATTGCCAATTGTGTCTAAAACTATTTGCGAGGGGTAACAACTAAAAATATCAGTAAAAATTATCAAAAAAATCAAAAAAAAAATCAAAAATTTCAAAAAAATATATATTAAATAATCAGAAAAACAAGAAAAAAATCAACAATTTAAAAAAAGAGAAAAAATTAAAAAGAACCAAAAAATCATATAAAAATTATAAAAATAAAAAAACAAGTATAAGTATGTAAAAAATCAAAAAATCATTAAAAACAAAATTAACCAAAATACCACATCAAAATCTTTAAAAAATATAAAAATCAAACATGGTAAAAAAAAATCAACAATGTAAAAAAAAATCTGAAAAAATAAAAAAGAACCAAAAAATTATATAAAAATTATAACACTAAAATACAAGTAGGTATATAAAAAAATCAAAAAATCAGAAAGAAACAAAATGAACCAAAAAACCACATTAAAATCATTAAAACATCTAAAAATCAAATATGGTTAAAAAATCCAAAATGTCCCAAAAATTGAAATGTTAAAACAAAAATTATAAGAAAAATATCATAAAGAAAAAATCTTACCAAAATCAAAAAAATACGCAACACCAAAAAATCAAAGAAAAAAACCACATCAAAATCATTAAAAAATCTAAAAATCAAATATGATTAAAAAATCCAAAATATCCCAAAAATTAAAAATGTTGAAAAAATATATAAAATATATAAAAAAATCTTATCAAAATCAAAAAAATACGCAACAACACAAAAAAAAGCAAGGAAGAATTAAAAAAATGACGCAACGTTACCAAAATATCAACAAAAAAAGCAAAAAATAAATCGATTAAAAATATCCAAAAAACAAGAATGTTACAAAAATAATAAAACAATAATAATCATGAAAAATAAATTTAAAAAATCGTTAAAATAAAATAAGAATAAAAGGAAATATAAATTTATATAAAATCAAAAAATTACGCAACGAAACCAAAAAATCAAAGAAAAATCAAAAGATTAAAGAGAAATCAAATAACCAAAAAAATCAAAGAATCAATCACTTAACAAAACAAAAACTCAAAGAAATAAAATCACGCAACAAAACCAAAATATATAAAAAAAAAATTAAAGAGAAATCAAAAATTTAAAAAATCAAAAAATCACAACAATCACTCAATAATCAAAAAAATTACAAAAAAATGAAAAAATTACAAAAAAAATCAAGAAAGTTCAGAAATCCTTTTACATAATGAACACCTTCCTGCATGTGGATGTCCGGGTTTTGTGTGTTTACAATTGAAAATGATTTAACTGGCTTTTCAAAACGTCAAATGTCAGCATCTTCTTTATATCCACTTTTTAGTAAGTTATAACAATAATTCGTTCAAAAATATACGAAATCAAATTCTACACAGCTGATTGATGAATTAACTCCGTTTCAAAATCGTTTTACAGTATTTTGAGAGATATTACCTACATGAAAAGCAAAATGGTATGGAAAACAGAAATTTTTCTTTGTGCAACTGTAATTTATCATTTTCCCCCAACGATTACGATACGAATTTACCATATCCTCTACGATTGCGTTGTATTCTTTAAGTGAGAATTTGCTATAACTGTATCTTTTTTTACATTTCCCAAACTTTGGTAGTTGGTGATAAATTAATCAGATGAATGTGAATCACAAATCTTACAATTTGTAAGCGGGTCCCTCTAGTAAGCTTATAAAAGCTTATATACCAAACGCAACTTTTCTTAGTCTTAAGCAAATCGGTTGAGGCGTATTTTTTTAAAGTAATTAGTCCATTCTTCCTCCGATATAACTTGTTACAAGCTTTATGAATAAACTAACAAAGGAAGTGAAATCCCAGAAAAAAAACACTCCGTGTAAAAAAGGCAGCCAAGTCTCTTTACTTTAAAAAAAATCAACACCGAAAAGAAGTGATATCAATAAAGGAGCCAAGTCAATGCCATTTCCAAATTTTTAATCGTATCTTTGAAATAAATGTATAAACACCGAGAAATACTTTACAAAAGGACTTGGCTCATCGATTTTTTAAGGACATTTATTCTATTCCTAAGCATGCCATTTATATACTACCGTCCCTTAAATTTTTTAGAATAATATAGGGACACAACTTTAAATTACATATTAAATTTACTGTAAAATATTTTCCATTTAAATATGTACGCGATGAACTTGTTGCCGATGTTTGTAATAAATACAAAATAAATACATATAGTTATCTTCGTAATATTGTTTTGTGGTCAACATAATTAAGTCGTATGCGTTATTATACCTTCTCATCATGAAATAAATATATATTATTCCACATTTTGTTACAATAAATTTCACTAAGTACACACTGAAGTTACATTAAATTCCTATTTAAATTTTAAACTTTATATACACTTAACACTTCAATAATATATAATAGTGTTTCATATTGTTAGTAATTTATTGACAACTTTTCATGTTTTCCCACAGTCAAGATCAAATTATGAAAAGATACCCTTCTATAATATCATCATATTGACAGTGCTATAAGAATATATATGAACCCACTTCCGTGTTATTTAATTCTTCCACCCTTAGTCTGCCCTTAGTCTTAGTCCACCTATCTATTACAACATGAAATCCTTCTTCTATCGCCATTGACAAAACTATGAAATAGCCATTAACAAAAGTAGCTTGATTCATACTGGCTCTTATAGAAGAAGAAAAATTTACTTACTTGTAATTTTCTTCCCACGATTAGGATAGAAAGATGTCTTTAAAAAATCGATGCGCCAAGTCCTTTTGTAAAGTATTTCTCGGTGTTTATACATTTATTTCAAAGATACGAATTAATATTTGGAAATGTCATTGACTTGGCTCCTTTTTTGATACTCCTTTTCGGCGTTGAATTTTTTTAAAGTAAAGAGACATGGCTACCTTTTTTACACGGAGTGTTTTT
This sequence comes from Leuctra nigra, assembly GCA_934045905.1. NCBI lineage: Eukaryota > Metazoa > Arthropoda > Insecta > Plecoptera > Leuctridae > Leuctra > Leuctra nigra. The sequence goes on from OW203763.1 coordinate 51,284,824, forward strand.
TTCTGGGTACTCATATATGCGTACCCATATAGGTAATGTCCGTAAAATGTCAATAATATTTTTAAGATAACGACAGATTAGTCTGTCAAATTCTGGATTTGATTTTTTGGATGAATGGCCTTAAACTGTAGTAGGATGTACCTTTTTATTGACGACTTATGTGTTTTGAGGTGAAGCTAAGGTTGAATGTGCATGTTTTGGAGCAGTCCTTTCCAAGATATTCCACAAGATATATCGAGCAGCGTTGCTCTGGACCCGGCGTTATTCGATCTGAAGGGAATCAAGTTTCGGTTTAAGGGGAAAAAATCATTTCGACGCTCTGGGATTCGGCGGCCGGTGTGTTGAGTGGGGGGGGGGGGGGGGGGTGGGGGGGAGAGGTCAACTTTATTGGAGTTCAAGGAGTCTATAGAGACACCTTGATTGGAGTTTAACACGCCACAGCCGTCCACTGTGTCTCGAGCAAAATGTATGCATTATTCTATTCGGGGGTGTACAGATTATCTGGATTATAAGGTTTTCATGTTCCTAGCTACATCTTGACGATACACTTTAGTGTCAGAACCAGGGCTCACATTCAAAGTGTGATACATTAGTCTATCTAGGTGATTCAAATCAAATGAAACGCAGATATTTTAAATGTTACTGCACTTGCTAAATAAATCTACATGGAATTCTACTTAAAATTTCCATTCGTATAATTCTGCTCTCTGATTTATTTCAATAAGACTCTGGAAAGAAAACTCTCTGGGCCAAGAAAGATAATATGTAAAGTTATAAAGTATTTGAATTGCTAAATTTTAACAGATTTTTTAAGCGAATTCAATGGAATATATAAGACGATTTTGGTGAAAATCGAGCTCAAGGCATTTGGTGGATGTGCCAATTGTTTAGCGTCATGTGCTGGCTCCTTGTCAAGTAAGTTACCATCATTTCTTCCAGACACTATTCCAGGGACTTATTCCATGGATGTATCCAGCGACTATCCCTTCCAGACCGGGTACTCATGGGCACCGGCAGGATTTCTGTCAGGGGGGAAACGAGGCAAGACAAGGAAAACCCTTCCCCTGCGTGTGCTGCCCGCATTTTATTTTTATTTTTTCACAGCTCGAAATCAATTTTGAGTCGTTTTTAGTTGTATTTTGCTGATTTTTTTTTTATTATAATTATTAGTTTGACATTTAATGGTGCGGAGGGCATGCATCCTCCTTGCCCCGCATTTTTTCTTGCATTTTTGACACTTTGAAATACATTTGTTGACGTTTATATTTACAAAATGAAACTATATATTAAAACACCATAAAATATATACTTTTCCTGATATCCAGGGGGCCCTCCCCGCCTCTCACCCCCCCCCCCCCCTTTCCCCTCCCGCGAGAATTTTTCTGGCAAAGAATTCGTGAATTGACTGTGACAAAAACTCTAATAACAGTCTTACTTATTTATTCAAATAGAACTCTGATTTAGAAGTTTAGTATACATACTGTGTTCTGACAGCTATACATCAGTAAAATGAAGGATATATTAACAATGAATATGATCTATTTTGAATTAAAAAATCGTTTTTTTTACTCCACAGGGTTTTAACGACCCCAATTTTATTCCAGAACTATCGTGAATGACATTTGAAAACATAATCTGGTTGGATCAACCATTTATTTCACTTCAAAAATGTTAAAACTGGATTTTTATAAAAATAATTTTTTCTTCCATTTACGAAGTCTTTGCCAGATAAATATTCGCCCCCCTCCCGGTGGGTATTGAGTAGATCCAGAACGCTGGGTTAAAACTACCTGTCGGTCCAGGTATAAAAAAAATTAGTTAAGGGAACGACACGCTTGGAGCGCTAGCGTTTGGATATTGTTTACCGAACGCGCCGTGAGGGCGCGCTCCGCTCAGTCTACGGTGGCGCGATCTATCGTCTCGTTCATTAGTTATAAAAACTGCCATTTGCGCTATACTAGGGCATAGTGATAAAATTGTGAACTATTTATCAAGATAAGATCTGAGATTGCCCTCACTACCTGTGGGCCTGCGGCGACTTACTGTACGCAAACAACGGCTATTTTCTAGAATTGCTCATGGATTTTCAGTAAACAGTAAATCTAGGTTCTAGGTTCGAAAAGTGTGACACGTCACACAGTTGACAGGGGGAGGCGGACCCAAAATAACAAATTTTTTGCGTGACATCCTGTATGAATCTTTCTAAATAAATAAGAATTGTAATTTTGGTACCTTCATAATATTTTGAACCCAACGACCAGTAAAATGTATTTATTAAATGTGTATTATTGTTTATTGTATACGGTCTTTAGTCCAGATTTGTACAAACGGTTTGCATTCAGGGAATTTTTAGCGCAGTTTGTTGTTTATCTGCATTTTGGGGAACGTGGGGAACGGGAGACAAATTGGCCATGAGTCATACGTCACTTGTCATCTCTTGTCCCTTGGTAATGTCGCAGTGAAATTTTCCATATAAACAATTATTTTGATAATTCTGACACGTCGAGTAACTCCCACATCATTGAAAACGGATCATCCTGTCCCAGTCGAACAACGAATCAATGCAATAATGATCAAGCGAGCGGAGCGAGCATTATAAGTAGGGCTAGGATGTTTAGTACATATCCTTTTTTAATGTGTTGTTCAGACAGGTCTAAAAAGTTACCCTAAATACCGGGTGGCGCAAAAAAACGCACAATGGGGGAGACATCGCTGTGAAGAAACTACTACATAGATCGGTCTGAAAATTTCACATAATATAAACAACATACTAAGGTTTAATATGTGAAAGTTTCAAAAACATACTTTGTGTGACAAAAGTTACAGCAGTTCGAACTTGGTTGTCGAAAAATCTATTATACGGAGCTCGAGTAGGGCGCGTTCAGAAAACGTGCATTGACGTTGGGACGCTGTCAATTCAAAACTACACATGATAACAAGCTGAAAATCTCAATTTTTATGCAAAATATATTGTCACCATTTGTGTAAAAATTTCAATACATTTGAATTAATTGGACGAAAGTTATGGTACCTTGAAGTTGAGGTTAAAGCGAATTAGCTTGAGATAATTACACTTTTTGAAATTATCGTGCGTAATAAAACTAGAAATGATATTCTGCTTTTAGGCTCAACTTGAACACACCATAAATTTCGTTCCATTGATCCCAATGTATTTAAATTTCTTCATAATTGATAGCAACGTATTATGTTTAAAATTTAAAATTTTCAGATTGATTTCGTAAGCAATTTTGAAGAAACAGCGTCCCTGCCGTTGAACGCGCCCAATTCGAGCTCCGTATAATCGAATTTTCGACAACCAAGATCGAACTGCTGTAACTTTTGTCACACAAAAGTAATGTTTTTGAAACTTTTACACATTAAACCTTAGTATGTTGTTTATATTATGTGAAGTTTTCAGCCCAATGTATTCAGTAGTTTCGTCACAGCGACGTCTCGCTCATTGTGCGTTTTTTTTGCGCCACCTGATATGTTTCATGTGTTCTTGATTTCAAAAATAAGTGTTTTATTTTGCCGGAAAATTTATTTTTCTCAACATTTGATGAATTTAGTCATTTTCTTGCTATTTAAGGTATTTTCGTCATTTTTTAAAAATTATTGGGTAAAATAATAGCAAATATTTGTTTCAAATTGCAACAATTGTTGTCCTCGCAAAATGACCATCCTCCACGTGGATGACCAAAAACGATAAGTCTGGACACATTGATATATTCATACAACATTAAGTTTATTTCAATATCTTACTACAAGTAAACCAAAACCAATAAACCGAAATATATTAACGAATATTACAAAGCTCAACATTTCATTGGTCCTTTTTCGGGATTTTATGGTTATTTGTTTAAAGGTACTATTTGCCTGTCCTTTTGGACGTTTCAAAATGTACCAATCAAAAAATCAGTGTTTATTTTTATCACTCTCTTTGATCAGCTTTGATGAATGCAAAGTTCAAGGTCCACTAAAATCTTTTAGTTAAATTGTAGATGAACATATTTGACACACATTATAAATCGTATGCTGTACGACGGACGGCTCGCTTATCAAAGCGTTATCTGAGCGTTTTCCTAGTTCAGAATAAATTGTGTAATCGAAGTAAAACAAAGTTCGTTCTATAGGCCAAGCAACGAAGCATTTAACCCGGGACAAATGGCAAGATTTGTCTTTTTCAACTGACCTTATTCAGAAAAATTCGCTGATTACAACAAAAAAAAGTTTTACGCAGAGATGTGAAGGGAAATTGCCCAAAATTACGTGTAAAGTTCAAACTTTGAGAACATAAAATATTTTTTTTAAGAATCACAGGACACATTTTGATATTTGTTTTCAATAAAACGTATGTATTATATTAGGATACAATAGTCGAAAAAAAATTGGGTGATAATATTAATTATTTTTGGATTTATTCAATTATTTAATAAAATGACGTCAATTAAATAATTAGTCGTAGTGACGTAACTAAAGGAGCTAGAATAAATGTTTTTACAGTAAAATGTTGGTAATAAAGCCTAATATTTTTGGTTTGAATATGATCAAAAGTTCACCACGCATCTACTAATTGTTGTCAAACAAAATTTTAATCAAATTATATGAAAAATTAAACATCAATATAACGCAATTATTGGCATAACGGCGGAACTGTTTGATTCGAAAATGTTGTCACTAATAGAATTTTGGAGCTTGATAAAACCTAGCCCCAAGAGAGATTTGGGACGCCATTTTGAAACCGGAAGTGGCATCATCTTGAAAACGGCTGAACCGATAATAACGGAACTGGTGGCAATCGACTCCAACGGTCATATGACAGAACAGATTAATAGTAAAACCAGAAATTACCAATAAAAAATACCGAAAATGACGTCACAAATATTCAAAATTCTTCTAAAACCCCCTATTTAACAATAAGTACATTAAATAAATACATAAATGCATATCTTTATGAATTTAATTGTAAAAGTTGCTATTTATAATGATAAAATAATAAGTTTTATCATGGTTATATCATGGTTATAAAAATATTGGTACCTAGTTATAATGCTGTACCAACATAAAATTATGCCGGCATAAGGCTTAAAACCTTTTCTAATTCCAGACACAGAGTGGTCCACTTAATTAATTGGTATTTGATTTCATTCCAATACGTTTCCTTTTGCCTGGAAGTTAAAGACCCTGATTTCTTTATTAGTTTCTAAGTATTCCTATTATTCACTTTTTCTGTTTGTATATCAACTGTGATTGTAAATCTATGTACATGTGTGAATAAAGATTTTATAAAAAAAACGTTTCCGAGCTATGGAATCACTTCCGGTTCTCAAAATGGCGACTGAAAACAATGCCACATAGATTTTTTTTAATAAATTCATATATTACATTATAACAAGCCAGAATAATGTATTTATTGTTGAACAGGGGGTTTAGAAGAATTTTGAATATTTGTGACGTCATTTCCGGTATTTGTTATTGGTAATTTTTGATTTTACTATTGATCTGTTTTGTCATATGACCGTTGGTGTCAATTGCCACCAGTTCCGTTATAATCGGTTCAGCCGTTTTCAAGATGATGCCACTTCCGGTTTCAAAATGGCGTCCCAAATCTCTCTCTGGGCTAGGTTTTATCAGGCACTAAAATTCTATAAGGGACAACATTTCCTGATCAAACAGTTCCGCCGTTATGCCAATAATTGCGTTATATTGATGTTTAATTTTTCATATAATTTGATTAAAATTTTGTTTGACAACAATTAGTAGATGCGTGGTGAACTTTTGATCATATTCATACCCAAAATATATTAGGCTTTATTACCAACATTTTCCCGTAAAAACTTTATTCTAGCTCCTTTAGTTACGTCACTACGACTAATTATTTAAATGACGTCATTTTATGAAATCATTGAATAAATCCAAAAATAATTAATATCATCACCCAATTTTTTTTCGAGTATTGTATCCTAATAACATACATACTTTTTATTGAAAACTAATATCAAAATGTGTTCTGTGATTCTAAAAAAATATATTTTATGTTCTCAAAATTTGAACTTTACGCGTAATTTTGGACAATTTCCCTTCACATCTCTGCGTAAAACTTTTTTTTGTTGTAATCAGCGAATTTTTCTGAATAAGGTCTGATGAAAAAGACAAATCTTGCAATTTGTCCCGGGTTCGGCCTGTTTTTAGCCTTCGTTGCTTGGCTTATACTGCCATCACTGACATCTACTGCTACATATTTACAATTAGACAAAATATGACGTCGCCAAGTGTTAAGCTGAAAAAATGTTATTGCGCTAAATGTTGACTAAATTATTATCAAAATATGCTATAAATTTCAATAAAATCCTCATTTCTCAAAATAATATCAATACAAATAAATAAATATTCGGTCAAGAATACGAAATATTGAATTTATATTTGAGGAGGGCATCAGCAAAGATGTTATCTTTGACATCAGGTAGCGAACCCTTCCTAGAACAATGCGGCGTCCGCCGGCAAGCCGACAATCTTTCTGCTAGCTAGGAAGGGGGGGGGGGGGGGGGATTTCTGTTGCTTGTTTTGAATCAGTGTTGTGTTCTCGAGACTGGTTTTGCACATTAACTTTCCGTCAGACATCCGGACGCCAAGATTCTCACAGTTTCTTGAGTACAAAATATTCGATGAGTAGAGCGATCATGCGACACCTAGCGTGACGTTCAAATAACGATGAAAATTGTCTGGGGCGAGGTTTCAGAGGACAGGTACTCATCCGGTACCGTTCTGATTGGTATCCGCTTACATAATGTACACTATTCACGCATGCGCATATCGCGTATGTCCGTATATCCTGTATGTCCTGTATGTCCGACAATGGAAAATAAACGAACTGTCATTTTAAAACGTCAAAATGTCAGAACGAATCTTTATATCCACTTTCAAGTAAGTTATAGCAATAATTCGTTCAAATAATATACGAAATCACATTCTACATACCTGATCGATGAATTAACTCCGTTTCACTAACGTTTGACAGTATTTTGAGAGCAATTACATGCGAAGCAAGAGTGTAGCCAACTTGCCAAGACGTGTAGCCCATGGAAGAACAGACAAGTTTCGAAACTTTCAAATTGGCGCATGTAGGCCGTGATTTTTTCTTTTACATTGAACGAAAATTGGAATTAACTCTTGGGACCTTGACTTAGTAGAACCACGGGTTAAAGCAATATAATGTAAATTAGATGTTATTTTTGGGGTTGCAAAGGGTGAGGGGTTAGGGGGGGGGGGGGGGGGCGTAAGTGAACTTTTAAGCCCGAGTATACATACCTAACGTCGCAACTTCTCATAAGTAGATTGTCAATTACGTTTTGGGAATCAAAATTGTACTAAAGCGATCGATCGTTGATGTTTCAATTTTAATTATCTTTATTTGCATCTTTAAGTACAAAAAGGCGACATTCAGCAATGTGGGAATCGACTGAGAAGCTCAGCGGCTCCCTGCTGATCTGCCATGTAACCTGATGTGAATTCCTGATGTTGATGGGAATTGTGCAGAGATGCAGACTTTTATTTCATCAGGAGGCAAGTAAGATCACGTGACAGATTTCAGTCAATGAGAGAGCTGCTCTGGTTTTATCTAAATTTGATATGAGTATTCCATTTTTTCTTAGAAACTTTTTTAAAATCATTTTACCCAATTTTTCATTTTTCATTTCTTATGTACTCATTGGGCCGTTATTTTTTTAAGTTGCGTATAATTCACTATTTTATGATTTCAGATTTGTAACTTGGATTCGTTTAGAAATTTTAATCTGTAGTAGATTTGTAATATCCATGTAGGTACCTATTTGTTTTAGTAGTGTATAACGTCGCACTGTTCTGCAGTGTTCTGCACTGTTCCGCACTGTTATGATGATGGGAGATGATGGTGAATAGTAGGTAATGCTGGAAGCAGGGAAGGAGGCGGTCGTGGCCTATTAGTTGGGTATACCTTCCCAGCATTTGCCTGTTCACTGAGGTAATACCGCGAACAAAACCGTCAGGAAGGACGCTTTTTAACAATTCCCAAACTTTAGTAGTTGGTGATAAATTAATCATAAATGCGAATCACACAACTTACAATTTGTAAGCGGGTCCCTCTAGTCCAACAAGATTGTGTAGGTTCCGTTATATAACATCGATAATCGATAAATGAGTTGACAGTTTATTTCGGCAGATGTCAATTGAATGATAGTTAGGGAAGTATTTCGGGGGCAATTATAAAACCAATAATACAGGTTCAAATGAAGTGAGGGGATTTTAAAATAAATATGACGATTATAGTCTTGATAAGGGTTTTTAACTGGGCATAATGAATTCTTAAGAGATCGTTCATGTACAACTTACAAGATACTGGGAGACTCAAGGCACAGTTGAATAAATATCTATAAGGATCCAGATGGCTCGTGAAGTTCAATCGTCGAAATCTAGTGGAGCGGTCGCTCCACGCCAGCCAAGTCGCATGGCGCGCGCACACTCTCATATAAAGGCTGGAGCAAACCCACTTTTACTGTAAGCATCAAAGTGGCATTTTCGGCCTACTGGATCTCAAAATTGGGAAATATCACATTGTTGCAAAATCTCTTAATTTCGAGCTATGGCCCAACCCACCCAATATACCAAATTTGGTAACAATAGGATATGATGTTTGCGAGCTAGAGGGCCGTGAAAACAGTGAAATTGTACGGCTTTCTTCAGATAATAATGATTATTTCTCATCTTCCAATAAATTCCGCGGTCTCCGCCACAGCCTAAACGGCTCGGTCGATTGACCCGAAATTTTCACCATATATACAGCTCGTCTGCCTGATGATACCTTGCTCTTATGAATTTTTTGTGCCGCCATTTTGAAACCGGAAGTGACGTCATATCTCAAAAACGGCTTGACCGATCGGAACGAAATTTGCGCCAATCGATTCAGACGGTCCTCTTTACGAAATAACAATAGTGAAATTCAAGTTTCTAATTACTGAAACCGGAAATGACGTCATAGTTTAGCGAAATCTGCCTAAATTCACTTCCCCTTTATAAAAAAAACCAACTACATATTCAGAAGGCTTATAATGAAATATTAGTATTTATATACATATTAATACAATGTGTAAGAGCTTTCAGCCGCCATTTTAAAAACCGGAAGTGATGCCATATATCTCGAAAACGGCTGGACCTATTGGAACGATGCTTTCGCAATTCTTCATGGCATATCACTTTAAGTTTATATTTAGCTCCAAACAATATTTTTCTTAGTAACTAATTCGGAAATGGCGTATTTTTTTAAAGGAATTAGTCATTGTTGCCCCAATAAGTTTTACAAGTTGTGTAAATAAACTAAAAAAATTAGTGATATCCCCATAAAAAACACTCCGTGTAAAAAAAACAGCCAAGTCTCTTCAACTAAAAAAAAATTATGAAATCTTAAAATTCTGCACTGAAACGTAGTGATATCAAAAAATAAGCCAAGTCAAAACTTTATTTGAAAATTAAGAAATACTTGGCGCATCGTTTTTTTAGGGCATTGTAGGTATACTATATAGTATTTATATACTATATACCAACCCAACCCAACCCAACCCAGGACCAACCCAAGAGATGATCGACCGATCAAGAAATCCTCCTCCGAGAAAAGATGGAAGACGCAGGAAGTCGCCTCCTCCGCCTCCTCCTCAGCCTCCTCCTCCATCATCAAGTAGGGTTCTACGTCCCAGGAAGTAGTCGACAGTCAAGAAACAACATTACCTTCTCTGGTTTTTTATAGTTTAACTTACATTTTCAAGAAAATTTTAAATTAGTAGATTTACATAGTATGAGACCTTGGTCTATTGACATGATTTTTTAGAGAGTGATTATGAGTGATCTAGATTGCTCTTTTAATTTTTTGAATCATCCATGCTGTGTATTTCTCTGTTTTTTATTTTTTTGACATTCAAACTATTGTACTTTTTGCCTTGAAAAAGAGATCACCACGGACCTCGAAACGTCGGCACAAATAAAGTTGTTTCATACACGATAATAACCCATTTCATTTCAATAATATATAAGTATATGTATTTATATCTAGCCTATACTTCTAAGCTATTTATTTACACGATGCGCCAAGTATTTTTTAATTTTCAAATAAAGTTTTGACTTGGCTTATTTTTTGATATCACTACGTTTCAGTGCAGAATTTTTAGATTTCATAATTTTTTTTTTAGTTGAAGAGACTTGGCTGTTTTTTTTACACGGAGTGTTTTTATGGGGATTAATATAAGCAAAAGAATATGTAAAATTCTTTCATTTCTATAGCGAGACTAAAAACCCAAGTCAATAACTTCTGTTATTGTATTGCATCACTTTTCAACGCGTTTTTACAAGCGATTTCCTAGGCAATTTAGAGACATTGATCTGCCAGTAAATCAGAATATGAAAATATTTATTCAGAATATATTATACGAGGTACTATGTGTTCACTTTTTGAATGTTATTATTCCCATGCTATCTTGATTTATATGAATTATTGAATTATACACCATGGTCAGAACAATGAAATCCACGGAGAGCAAGATGGCTCAGGAGATCTCGTTCCTTGGTTTCCTTCAGTCGAGAGGGAATACTGGGAAGGTTCCCTTTTAATAGACTGCATCGTTCCATTCATCCGTTGAATAATATGCTATAATATTCAGTACCGACGTGAAATAGCAAAATAACATTATTATGTAGGGTACTACATTTTCAGTACCGTCAAACGGCGTGACTTGAATTAATTTTGTGGAAATTTTGCAGCCATGTGCAAATTTACCAACCAAATGTAATGATTTTGACCACATATGTTAACATGTACATTAGCTATCATTTAGATGAATCAACTAATTTTAAAGCGATTTATACAACTGGAAAAAATAAAATTTACTGACCCAAGCCACTGGGGGTGACTATGGGTCAAAACTTTTAAATTGGTATTTTCACAGAGTTAAGCTGGGTTCCCATACTTCGCATCGAATTCGCTTCCGGTTCGCTTCGCTTCGCAAAATGGCTACCTTTTAACAAAGGAAATCGTCCATGTTTACATTAGCATGTTCCCGTGTTTCGGTTTCGTTAAAGTTGAGCCAATTTTAACTTTGCGAAACCGAAACGAAACGGAAACAAGTGAACATGCGAATGTAAATATGGACGATTTTCTTTGTTAAAAGGTAGCCATTTTGCGAAAGCGAAGCGAACCGGAAACGAATTCGATGCGAAGTATGGGAACCCATCTTAAATTAGAACTAAATTCAAAAATAAAATAAACTTGAGGATAATATAGATTTGGGTGTACCCTTTGTACGAATACAAGAGACAAAATTTAATTAAATTCTAATGAAAATACTAGCCCTTTTCCGCAAGTCCTTCATCAAGGTGAAGGAAAGTGTTGAAAGTTACAATTCATATTACGAATCACAGAAGTACAAGCTATATAATGATCAGATCTACAATACATTTTATTGGCAATAATTTTATATATTTTTTCGTTGTAATTGGACTCTGTAGATGTTGACCCAAGTCTCCCCTTGAAATTTTCTGCAACAAAGAATTCACAATTTTCGCCTTATTTTTTCGCACCAATTTGAAGAACACTGTTTAGTAATAACCCTATTAGCAAAACTTTTTACTGCATCACTAGCAACTTCGGATAAAATGTTGCAATAGGAAGTTCAAATAAATATGTTCCATTGCAAAATGGAGTGTCGTTTTCAACAATTTTTAAAATATATATTTGGCTTCTTAACAGGATTTTGTTCTTAGCAGGTTAGTTTCTCCACACCTTCACCAGCTTGGCACAATGCTGAAAACAGATTTTATGACTACCTCACCAATGCTTGATTTCAAATATTATGGCGTCATTGACCCAAGTCAACCCGTTTGACAATATTGTGTACCCTAAATGGAAATGTTATTTTATATTAAAGAGGAACCAGGGCTCCAACCATGCGGTGTTTAGAATAAGCTGGAATCCAATAATGTTTAATTCCTCTGGGCATTGAAGAGGAGCAATGTCCAATATTCCGGAACGATTTCATGTCTCCCTGTGTTATATTATGGAGTAAAAGTGGAACCTCAATCAAAAATATCTAATTAATTATATAATACGGTATGGGGCAAATACTTGTTGTAGTTGTCTTACAATCTGGTTTTATTATCTCATTCCTATAATGTGTCCCTGGAACCCCAGTCAGTGGTGAGAACCAGGAAAGCCACTAAATTCATGTTAAAATAGCAGTTTTCGTTTCGACAAATGAACGAGAGGTGAACAACACTTATAAAAAAATAAAAATAAAAAATAAAAAAATCACATAAAAGTCAATAAAAAAATCATAAAAATCAAGTATATGAAAATAATACCAAAAATAATAATAAAAGAAAACCATATAAAAATAAAAATAAAAACAATTATGCAACGTTAAAAAAAATCAAATAAAATCACAAAAAATTAAAAACATCAAGAAAAGAAATAAAAAATTAAAGAAAAATGAAATAATCGAATAGAAATAAAGAAAAACAAAAAACTCAACCATTAATAAAATCACAAAAAATCAAAAATAAATTCACGTAAAATATTTAAATTATCAAAAATCATTTTCAAATTTGAAAGAAAAAATAGAAAAAAATATAAATAAAGAAATCATGAAATTAAAAAATCTGGTGTACCTAGGTACACTAAAATCCCAGAAAAAAACACTCCGTGTAAAAAAGGCAGCCAAGTCTCTTTACTTTAAAAAAATTCAACACCGAAAAGGAGTGATATCAAAAAAGGAGCCAAGTCAATGACATTTCCAAATATTTAATCGTATTTTTGAAATAAAAGAATAAACACCGAGAAATACTTTACAAAAGGACTTGGCGCATCGTTTTTTTAAAGACCTCATTCAATACTAAAAGTGGAAAGAAATTTAAAGTAGGTACATTTTCCTCTTTCTATTAGAGCCAGAAACTATGAATCAAGCTACTTTTAGTAATGGCTATTTTATAGTTTTGTCAATGGCGATAGAAGTAAGATTTCATGCTGTAATAGATAAGTAATATAAGGGTGGAAGAATTAAATAACAATTAGAAGTGGGCTCATACATATTCTTATAGCACTGTTAATATGGTGATATTAGAAGGGTATCTTTTCATAATTTGATCTTGACTGAAGGAAATCATGAAACGTTGTCAAATAATTACGAACTGTCTTTGGAACACTATTATATATTTTTGAAGTGTCAAGTGTATAAAGTTAAAAATTTTAATAGAAATTCAATGTGACTATGTACTTTGTGAAATGTTTTGTTATAAAATGTAGATTAATAGAAATGTATTTCATGATGAGAAGGTTTAACGCATGGGACTTAATTATGTTGACCACGAAACAATATTACGAAGATAACTAACTATTGTGTATATATAGAAAACATAGGCAACAAGTTTTATCGCTTACGTACATATTCTAATAGACAATATTTTACAGTAGGTATGTATAATATGTAATTAAAAGATGTTTCCCTATTATTCTAAAAATTCTAAATGACGGTTGTATATCAATGGCATATGCTTATGAATCAAAAAATGAATTTAAAAAAACGATGCGCCAAGTCCTTTTGTAAAGTATTTCTCGGTGTTTATTCTTTTATTTCAAAAATACGATTAAATATTTGGAAATGTCAATGACTTGGCTCCTTTTTTGATATCACTCCTTTTCGGTGTTGAATTTTTTTAAAGTAAAGAGACTTGGCTGCCTTTTTTACACGGAGTGTTTTTTCTGGGATATCACTTCTTTTGTTAGTTTATTCATACAGCTTGTAGCACATGTCCGAGCAGGGACTTATTTCTTTAAAAAAATACGCCTCAACCGATTTGCTTACTAAGAAAAGTTGCGTTTGGTATAAGATGAAAATGATTATCCAAGAAGAATAGCTTAAGTTTCGTTATAATCGATCCAGCCGTTTTCGATATATGACGTCACTTCCGGTTTTGAAATAGCGGCCGAAAATAATGTCGTCTTGAATTCATAATTATAAGTCCTACATAATTGCACAATTTGGTTGCAATCGGTACAGACGATTTTGATATATGACGTCACTTCCGGTTTAACCAATAGCGGACGAAAATAATGTCGTCTTTTTATCCATAATTATAAGTCCTTCATATTTCCAAAATTTGGTTGCAATCGGTACAGCCTTTTTTGATATATGACGTCCCTTCCGGTTTTAACAATGGCGGCCGAAAATAATGTCGTCTTTAATTCATAATTATTAGTCCTCCATATTTCCAAAATTTGGTTGCAATCGGTACAGACGATTTCGACACATGACGTCACTTCCGGTTTTAACAATGGCGGCCGAAAATAATGTCGTCTTTAATTCATAATTATAAGTCCTACACATTTCCAAAATTTGGTTGCTATCGGTACAGCCGTTTTTGATATATGACGTTACTTCCGGTTTTAACAATGGCGGCCAAAAATAATGTCGTCTTTAATCCATAATTATAATTCCTACATATTTCCAAAATTTGGTTGCAATCGGTACAGCCGTTTTCGATATATGACGTCACTTCCGGTTTTAACAATGGCGGCCGAAAATAATGTCGTCTTCAATTCATAATTATTAGTCTTACACATTTCCAAAATTTGGTTGCAATCGGTACAGCTGTTTTCAATATATGACGTCACTTCCGGTTTTAAAAATGGCGGCCGAGAACACTGCAACCTTGAATTTATAATTATTTACAAAGTAGGTTTACTAAATATCTATTTAAAAGTATAAAGTGGTGAATTTAGGTTCAATTATCATATTTATGACGTCATTTAGCATATTTATGACGTCATTTCCAAAATAGGTAATAGGAAAACAATCTAGTTGATACTTTATGAACGACCATCTGAATTCATAATCCCTATATTTCCGTAAAATCGGTCTTGCCGTTTGTAATTTATGACGTCACTACCGGTTTCATTTAGTGGTTCCTGCCGCCATTTCCGGTACCGTTAATTTGTTTATTCATTTTTCACAATTGAGTTTCAAAATAAAATTGCAGAATGAATACGCAGGAGCTAGTTCAGTTGCAAACGGTACAGGCGTTTTAGATATATTACGTCACTTCCGGTTTCAGGAATGGCGGCCGAGAACACTGAAACCTTGAATTTATAATTTGTAGTGTCTATGTTACAATGTAAGTTACTTATGTATGTATTTTAAGTATAATTTGTTGAAATAAGTTAAATATTGCGTATTTATGACGTCACTTCCGGTTCAGAAAATAAGAAAATAATTATTTTTTTATTGATACTTCATATAGATGACCGTCATAATCAAATGGCGCTAATTTCGTTCTAATCGGTCCAGACTTTTTTGAGATATGACGTCACTTCCGGTTTAAAAATGGCGGCACAAAAAATCACAAGAGGCAAGGTATCATCAGACGCCAAAAGTGCATATGTGGTAAAAATTTCAGGTTGAGCCGTTTAGGCTGTGGCGGTGAAAGCAACTTTTTCGGGAATCATCAGAATCATCATCATCATCATCATCATCTGAAGAAGAAAGCGGTGTAATTTCACGATTTTCACTGTCCTCTAGGTCGTAAACGGCATGACTGGTTGTTGTCGCGTGATGTATATGTTGTCAGGTGGGCCATAGCTTAAAATTAAGACATTTCACAACAATGAGAGATTTTCCGTTGTTGAGATCCAGTAGGCCGAAAATGCCATGTTGTTGCTTACAGTAAAAGTAGTTGGTCTGCTCCTCGGTTTCTATAGGCATTTACGGTATGTTGAGTGAGTGTGAGTGTACGGTACGACTTGGCTGAGTGGAGATGTCGAGTTGTTAACCCCTCGCAAATATATTTGCATTCTAGTGCGATGAAACACTAGGTAAATCTGTTCTTGCTATCTTTTGTTTCACAGGGTGTCACAGTGTCCGTTTTCCTCGCGATTCAACTGTCAAACGATGTCTGTGGTTTGAGGCTTCGGATTAGTCTCTCTCGATCATATCAGCATATCAGCATATCAGCATTCAACAATATCATAATTTGGGAGTAATGTGGAGGTGCTCACTTTCATTATAACGTCGTATACTTGAGCTTCACTTCTTATCAGCTTGTGAGTTGACAGACTTGGGTAAATTACTTTTTAAAAGTAGTGAGATTATATTACTTATTACTTGGAAAAAAATGTAATAAAATTACTGGTAAATTACTACTTCAGAAATGTAATGAAATTACTTTACTTTTTTAGATAAAAAGTAGTGAAATTACTCTCAAAAATTACTTTTTCCATACATTTTTAACCAAAGGGAACATTATTGGAAGGGAATACAAATAAGAATGTTTAAGAATTCACAATGAGAGCGAAGTTATTTTAAGCCGTTTCCGTTTGACAATTTATTACTATTATTTAGTACTTTGTGTGACTTTGCGCAGTGGAAATTCAAAAATAAGCCTGGCGAGTGATGTCATCTGTCCATATTTTTGAAAATTACATACAAGCGGAAAAGTGTGGGCGAGTCTCACGGTAACGCGTTACAAACGTCAAATTACTCTGATAAAAGTAGTGAGATTATATTACTTACTACTTGGAAAAATATGTAATGAAATTACTGGCTCGTTACCCAAAAAAGTAATTTCGTTACAGTAACGCGTTACTTTCGTTACGTTGGAGGTGTTGGATTGTTAATACTTCAATACAGTAGTTCACCCACTTTTATTCGATAAAGATATTTTCTAAATTCTAGGATGCATGAAATATGTTCCATTAAAATTTGTCTATAATAAAGTACCAAAATCAAACGATCTCATCATGTTTGAAATATCCCGCCAACAATGCGCGTAACTGACACGTTTCAGACCATTTTGTGCACCCTGACTGACCCCTAATTTTCATTTCCGATTCACATCCCCTGCAGGCGAATCTTCCAACCTATCATTAGACAGGTATATTATAGGATCAGGCGAATCTTCCAAGTTGTGTTGGAAGATTCGCCTGACCCTCCCTGTAAGGCGAATCTTCCGTGTACCCTCCTGTTTACCTGAACCCATGCAGGCGAATCTTCCAACCTCTCATTCGACAGGTATAATCGAGGGTCAGGCGAATCTTCCGCAGGCGAATCATCGGGAATCAGATTTTTTAGATCGGATGAACGGTTTTGGCGCTACTATGTCGTAAAAAAGTGGTAAAATTCACGCAGTTCAAAGCCCGCCGCGCGCAATTAACATTGTGTAGTCCCTATCCCGCTCAGAAAAACCGCACTAAATCAGCTCTTACGCATAAAGTATTGATGATACAGAAAAGTGGTAAATTACAAAGTTATTGACTATATTGAGTACTTTAACTTTTGTTTGAGACATTTGTACGTCAAATTACCGATTTAAGGTGTAGATAAAATATTAGGTTTAGAATTTTATTTTTCCAAGATGGCGGCCAACATTTTAAAAATTATTTTTTTTCACAATAGGGCATAATGTTTTAATTTTAAATAAAAAAAAAATAACTTTTGATCGGGACCCGTTCTCAGTTTGATCAGTAAAATTTTCTGAACAAATGAGCCAAAATTCATACTTCTATCACCAAACGCCGAAAAGTTGTGGTTTTTCGATTTAATCTGCCGCACTAACCAGAGCAAAACAATACATCGCCTTTTGATCACTTTTGATCACTTTTGATCACTTTTGATCACTTTTGATCACTTTTGATCACGAACTGGTCATCAATTAATCACCAATACATCACTTTCATGCAACAAAAAGTCAACAATAATTTCAAACCAAAATTAAAATTTTAAGAAGTTACTACACCTTAATTAACATCCGTAAGCTCATTTAGAGAATATATTTGTGGACAACTGGACAACTGTAACAAACATGCCAATTTAAATTATTTTGATGCGACGAAGATTCGAACCGGGTCCCCCTGCGTGACGATCACTACGTTCTGAGCTACCGAGGCAGCTGTCTTGATTTGCGCTAGAACTGCTATACCTACTTCCCATGCAAGTCAATAAATTGTTTTGATTAATATTTAGCGAATGTATTGAGTTCTCCAAAAAGAATGGAATGAAGGTAGTTTATAGACTCGTGTGGGAGGTCAGGAGGTCAGGAATCGAGCCCGTCTCGGCAGGAATTTTTTCACATCATAATGATATTATTTTATTCCGATTCCCCCGTTTTTATTATTTAATAATCATTTTGCAGGAGGAATATCTCTATTTTATCGGTTATCTTGGTGATCATTTTATGGGTGATCATTACAAAATCCTGTGTGACTATTTGGTTTAAATATTCTCAGTTATCTTTTCAAAATTGACGTTCATTCCGGTATTTCTTTGAATGCATTTTTTTTTTTTATCTAGGATGGTAGTACTTACCTATTCTATAAATAAAGAGGAGAGGATAAAGAGGATAACATCAACAATTAAAGTTTTCGTAAGAAATTTCCGCAACGTCTGGATATTAGTTGTAACAAATATTGCAAATTGATAATATTAATTCGTGATGGCCATAATAAAAAGCAATTTGAAAAAATAAAATTAAGCACAAGACTAACAAAATATACGTGAATAAATAAACGTGTATCTATATTTTGTTAGTTATTGAGCGAGCGAAGCGAGCGTCTCCTTTTGGCTCTTTTGGCACGGACCTCTGTTTTTTTTTTGTCTTTTCTGTTACCTGAGGGTATACAGGTCAAAGTTTTTCTTACATCGAGCTGAAATTTTGCACACATGTGGAGACAACATTTTCTGTTTGCAGACCCTAATTTTTTTGAAATCCATTGATTGGTTAAAATTTAAATAAACATCTCCTGATGGTAGGTTGAAAAATTACTATGGTCTTCGATAAATCTGATCAAACTCATATTTTGGCTATACAGGTCAGAGTTTTTCTTTGATCGAGCGGAAATGTTGTACACATGTAAAACCAACCTTCTCTGTTTGCATACCATATTTTTTTTGAAATCCATTCATTGGTTAAAATTTAAATAAATATCTCCTGATAGGCTGAAAAATGAAAACGGTCTTCGATAATTCTGATCAAACTTATATTTTGCATGATCATTAAGACCAATATTGTCTCTTATTTTACAAAATTTCATCCCAATCAGTTAAGAACGTATAGCCCTGACCTGTATAGCCAAAATATGAGTTTGATCAGATTTATCGAAGACCATAGTAATTTTTCAACCTACCATCAGGAGATGTTTATTTAAATTTTAACCAATCAATGGATTTCAAAAAAATTAGGGTCTGCAAACAGAAAATGTTGTCTCCACATGTGTGCAAAATTTACATTTTTAATATCTGTCAGTAATGAAGTATCGAAATGAATGTTTTCCACGCCAATTGAAAATTGATTCTGATTTGCTTTATGAACCAGGTGCTTAGATTGTATTTTAAAGTTTCGATGAAAATCATACACTTTTAAGTTGATATCATAATCAATTCAATATGGATGTATATGTTTTCTGTGCGTTGTGTACGCATTTCCGGTTCGAGAATTTGCACGTACCCGTGCTCGCTCATCAACGCGTTACACTGAGCGTTTTCCTAGTATATTTATAAAACTAGTTTCCAGACATTGTAAACTAATTTTTCAGTTTATTCGGTTGGTTATGATTTCGCGAAACATAGTAATTTGTACGGTAGTACAGCTATATTTTGTTTACTTTTGATGCCTTAAGTTGCATTATAAAATATTTTCTATAATGTTCCTGAGGAAAATAGCACGGAATGTCATCATTTAAATAACAGTCTGTACACCCCTTCATATCAAAATAATGTAAAAAACAAGGGATGAAAAAGCAATAAATACTTATACAATTAGCATACGAGATGCCCGCTTTCTGATTACACTACTAACACAAAATATGAAAAAATTATATTTTGGATACCCATGAAGGTTCAATTTCATTACATATTTTTACATTCTTATCCCATCATGTGCATTACAATAAAATTGCAATAACTTGTAAAAATAACATTCGAGATAACCGTTTTTTAAATTATACTCCTAATACAAAATATGAAAAATACGTATTTGGATACCCCTGAAGGTTCAATTTCACGACATATTTTTTGTATCCTTGTCCATTTGTGTGTATTACAATAATATTGCAATAAAATATAATTTTACGACATTTATTCTGATTTTTTCAATAGATAAAACTTTTTGTGTTTTAGCCACCCCTGAGGATTAATTTAAAATAATCCTGCTCGACTTGAACGAACAATAAAAATAGCAATAATTTTACTATTAAAATTTTACTATTATTATGGGAATAATATAGTCTGATTTTGTAGTAAAATAAAAATATCAAAAATTTTACTTTGACACCCCTGGGGGCCAAACTAGAAGAGATCTCGCCAAGATCTATCGCTCAGTCGAAAGAGCACATTTTTTACTATAAGACTGCCAAAGGAAAAATTAGTATCACATTTTGAACTATTTTTGTCACAAGACCCCTAACTACAGACTCAGTCAGACCAAGAATGTGAATTCACAGAATGTGTGTTCGCATTCACATATTCACATATTATTTACGTTTTACGTTTTTTTTTCTATTAACCAATCACAAGTCTGTCGCGAGAGGTTCCTGGACTTTCGATTGCACAGAGAAAAAACGCACAACGATTTCCGCTTTCGCGCTTTATGTGAAAATGGCTTATCTCTGTGGGCCAATTCTTGATTCACGTCTTTAAGCCGTTTTACATTTTCATTGTATAAAACTTGAAAAAGTTGACAAGCGCTACTCCTTAGCCTTCAACGTTTTACGTTTTAACGATGAAAACGTATACCTATTCGATACGTGATTCTCAAGAATTTGATCCCTTGAACGGTCTGATTTCTTTATCCTACACCTTCTCATATTAATTTAGCAAATTTCAAAATTGACCGCGAATAATCAGAGCCAAACATTGCTAAAGGCCAGGAAATAAAACCTATCTTTTGGTCTATATTTAGTACAACGTTTGACTGATCCAAAATGAAACCTATCCTTACAGAACGTGAAGTTAATTGATTGTAAAATTGAAGTTAATTATTGTATATTTTTATATAAAAATAAAAGTGCTGATATTTACTCTGGTCTCGTGGAAATTGTAGATACAAGTAATATCACTTAACTAGATTATCAAATGTAAATTAATTTCTTGGTATGAACTAATTTTCATCTGATTTAATTCAAATTGTAACCGAATTACAACTTAAGTCGTATGCTATTGAATCCAATTAATAAGTATATAAACAAAACAAATAGTGACTAATTCATGACTAATTTGGTTGGAAATATCGATTTCAGTGAAATAAGGAAATTAATGTTTATTTACCTTGAATGGAACTATAAATTTGTCGTAAATAGGTTTGAGTCAAGGCTGGTAGATAAGTTTTCAACGACTTGCAGAGACCTTGGGTTAAAGTAAATACACATTTTTTGTCTTAGGACTAGTCTACCCTTAAAAAAAAATTTAAAAAATTTAAATTTTCGATTTAATTTAAAGATAACATGTTATTACAAGACTATACAAATTCTATAATATTTCACTAATATCTCTAATAGAAATATAATGTCCTCTCCGAACAAAATGTATTTTATTCAGCCCCAGATAAGTTTTCATTTAATTTTGTTAATGATTCTTCCAAATGTTTCCTTCCTTGTAAACGTTTTGTACTGATTTTCAATTTACCCTGTTCATTTTTCATAATAATTGTGATTATTAAAATATAATGCTGTAATTTATAATTTCATAAAAAAAATTATTTTATTCAGTGATAATTATAATTGATATAATTTAATTTAATTAAAATTCATTTAATAATGTTTTACCTAATGTTACAAGAATAACATTATATTATGCCATCTTGTTGTATCCTCGTGCTCTGTTGGACACAAATACTCGTATAAAATATAAATCAAGGAAATACCGTAGAGATTATAACGCTTATCTTCGGAAATAACAAAGATGTCGGTGACATGTCCGACTATACTTAAGATGAAGAAAATATTCCCGTCACCCAACATGGCTTTAACTCTGTACGTGCCTCGGGCCATTAAGAAGAAGGAGGTGGTTGTTTGTCCACATCAGGGGCCAGAAGGCGCCTTAAGGGCGATCAAAGCAGGGGGGAGGAAAGACTCGAATAAATCCGCACAGAGAGCAAGAAACAACAGCCAAGAATATCTCGTTTCATTCGGGAAGATAGAAGACGCAATCAAGTCGCCAGTACAATGGCTGGTATCATATATTATGCAATGTGGATTAATTAGTTTCAAGTCTTGGGATTTCAAGACCGTTTCTAAGACTTTAGGTTGTAGTTAACATGGGCGAGATTGTTGAGCTGTCACATGGTGGTGGGATTAATCCCCCCCCCCCACCCCCTTACCACCAGGATTTTCATTGACTCTGATTCTGCGCAAAAACTAAACCAATTCATATACATATATACACATATATTGATACATATACAAAAATATTTTTTCTTGAAATTACAAGTTCAAAAAACGTTTTCCTACATTTCAACTATATTTAAGTATAAAAGAATCATAAAATGTCATTTAACTTGCAACTCATGTCTTATTCATTAATATTCGTTGAATTAGAAAACATTGGGATGAGCTTCAGGTAGCTCTATATAACTATGTGGGTAAATTTGGTGTTTTATTATTGAGTGAGGTGGAAGTAACGGACCTTGATCCGATTTATTGCATTGATGGTTACAATTCCTTTCATAGGTTACGTCATCGTTACAGGGGAGGTGGTTTAGTTATATTTGTAAGAGATGTTTATAAGTTTTCTATTGTTGATACTAATTTTGAATTTTTTGAAGGTAGGGTAACCGGATACAATAAGGCTACTGTTTTAGTTTTATGCTTATAACAAGAAAAGTAAACACGGTAAAAAAACATTTAGAATTTCATAGGTATACCTAGAATGTCTTCTTGTAAAAAAAGTAAGAAAATCATGAATTAAAAATGTATGTTGGGTTGGGAGTAACAAATAAAAACAAAAATGTTTGCCAATTGGCTATATTGCATCCTAGTGGATACAATATGGCCAATTATGCTAAAATTAATGGGAAAATCACATCAAAATCACAATTCAGCAATTTTAAACAATAGAGTGGAGTCCCAGGAATACACCAAAATAATTTGAATGTATGTCAAACTTGTATTATTAACATAACAAAATATTAAAGATACCTATGCGATGAGAAATTGACTTTCGACTTCTTGGGGGTAGTTGATGAATGACCGCGTCACAGAATTAGTTTAGTTTCACAGCCTTCTCGTCCAAAACATTTTACATTTGACGGGAAACCATCATTCTTCATGCTACTACATGCCGATAGAATGTGTTGAGTTCAAAACGTTCTATAATTAGAATTGGCCTTATTGCATCCATATGGCCTTATTGTATCCGGTTACCCTATTTGTGGTGAGTTAATGTTTCAAAATGGTTCTGTTATTTCAGTTTTGGCAGTTTATAGACCACCTAACTTGAGTAAGATCAGTTTTGTCGGTGAATTAGAATCAATAATTGTTAATAATAAGTTCAAAAATAATGTTATCTTTGGTGACATTAATTTGGATCTATGTGATCAGAATGATAACTGTATTCAGGCGTATGAGAGTGTGTTGGCTGCAAATGGTTTTTATATTTGTATTCGAGATTATACAAGAGAGGAGATGCGCGCCGATGTCTTAACTAAATCTTGCATAGACCACATCCTTGTTAGATGCCATCCTATCTGTTCGATTAAATCAGCTATCTTTACTACTAAAATTACAGATCACTACATGGTACTTGCTGATATAAATTTTTTTGATAACAGACTAATTTCGGGCAACACAGGCAAATTACCTGGTATAATGTTTCCATTGATTCAAAAACTAAAATAGATGAAATAATTCTAAATAGAGAACTTAAATTATGTAATTGGAAATCTCTTCTCTCAATTAATAATTGCAATGATTTATATGAAGCTATCATTCTTAAGTTTAAGGAATGTTATGATTTTGCGTCGTTTCAAGCGCCATCAGTTGTTAAGAAGGCTAGAAATCAAAAGCCATGGATTAAGCTGGCTTTCCATGATCCGTCATCTTCCGTCAACGTCCGACACCGTCCGACGAAAACGACCACGTGACCCGTCTCGACCAATCCCTCGCCGTCCGAGATTTTTGGGGATGGCTCTGATTGGTCGAGACGGGTCACGTGGTCGTTTTCGTCGGACGGTGTCGGACGTTGACGGAAGATGACGGAGCATGGAAAGCCAGCATTACACGGGATATTTTATTTAAATTGAAATCTAGAGATGCTTTGTTCAGGAAGTGGAAGAATTGTAATAATTGCTGTTTAAAGGAACTGTATAGGAAGGACTTCGTTGGTTATAGAAATGTTGTTTATAAGGAAATCTTGAAAGCTAAGCAGACCTTTTTTAAGAGCTCTATAACACAATCCAAAGGGTGTATGAAAAAAACATGGCAGGTTATAAATAATTTTATTGGAAAGCGAGGAAGGAATTCTGTGGACGAGGTGATCGATAGGTATTTGGCCAGGGGCAAGTCTTATCAGCAGGTGGCCGATAATTTAGTTAATATTTTTATCAATGAAGTGGCGGAATTAAAACATGTTTGTAATACAGTAACTTACGATCACAACACAATATTTAATACAGAAGCACAGTCAATGCGAATGCCTTTCATCAGCGCAGGTCTAATAGAATATATAATTGGTAAATTTGATGTCAATAAACAACCTGGATTGGATGGCGTCCGTGTGCGGGATCTTGTCCTTGTAGCAGATGCTTTAAGTCCTGTCATTGCTAAGTTATGTAATTTATCCTTTAAAAGCGGGTTAGTGCCTTCTAAATTAAAAACAGCTATTGTCCGCCCTATTTATAAGAAGGGTGACCATAATAGTTTTTCTAATTATCGTCCAATAGCGATTCTGTCAATCATAGATAAAATAATGGAGCGTTGCATATCACACTATCTAACCGAATATATAGAGAAATTTAATATTACTAGGAAAACGCTCTGGGTAACGCGTTGATGAGCGAGCACGGATACGCGCAACACCTCGAACCGAAATTCTGTCTATTGAAAATGTCATTAAAAGCAAAGCAAATAATTCTTGAGTTTCGTCACTGACTTGTATGAAAATCTTCAAAAATTCCAAAATAACCATGTAAAGTTTTAAGCTGATCGATTGAATCTATATGATTGAACGGTTCCGTGTTAATTTTCAAAAATCACAGATCTCCTTAAAAAAATATACCTGGGACCACTCATAATATGATATTAGCACAATATCAGATCGATCTGTTGATTATTAGTGTTATAGTTATGCGTTTGAAAGTTTCTGTCCTAATTACCTTGGAACATTGGAACTGAGGCGTCAAAGTCGCCGTGATCTATAGCAACAAGCAAAATGTCCGTAAAATGTCAATAACTTTTGGATTTAAACACAGATTTGTCTGAAAATTGTCAAAAACACAGATAATGTTGGTCCCAATGACCATGCAAAGTTTTAAGTTGATCGGTAAAACGGTTCTAGTTCAAATTTAAAAAATAAGAGTAAAGATGGTTTTAAATTTTAACCAATCAGAGGATTTGAAACTTTGTATGATTGGGTAAAATGTTAGTGGTAATGACTTGTCCAAATTTCAAATTGATTAAACCAACCAATCAAAAGATAATTTTTTTAAAATTTGAACCAATCAATGGATTTCAAAAAAATTAGGGTCTGCAACAATCGGAAATGTTATGTACACTCGGCCAAACATAAATTGATCGTTGATCAAATTTGATTGACTGATAAATGTTAGATTGCACCATCCAAAGTCAGTCGAAGCGATCTCCTTGTCTCACTCTAGTAGGTGACCCCACATTTCAACGATAATAACAAGCTTTAATTGGTATGGGACATGACCAGCAGTCATTCAAATTTGATCAACGATCAATTTATGTTTGGCCGAGTGTACATGTGTGCAAAATTTCAGCTCGATCGAAGAAAAACTCTAACCTGTATATCGTCAGGCACAGAAAAAAAAAACAGAGGTCCATGCCAAAAAAGCCAAAAGGAGACGCTCGCTTCGCTCGCTCAATTAGTAATTTACAGTTTGGTTTTCAAAGAAATAAAGGTACTAATGACCTCCTGCTGCAATTTGCAAATTTTGTGAATACTAAACTGAATAATAATGAGATTGTTTTGGCTCTGTTTATTGACTACTAAGGCGTTTGATACTATTAACCATGACAAACTCATTATTTTACTCGAAAAAATTGGCGTTAGAGGTCCTATGTTAACTTGGTTTATAGATTATTTGCATGAACGATTAATTATTGTTATATTGAAAGATGTCTTTAGTGTTTTAAAGCCTGTAAATTCGGGTGTTCCGCAAGGTTCAATATTAGGACACCTTTTGTATCTCATTTATGTTAATGATATGCTCCTTTGTTTAGAGAAGTGCCATATATTTATGTATGCTGATGACATACTAATTTTATCATCCGACTTTAATTTCGATGTTGCAGAATCTTCTTTTCAGTCTGATTTCAACCTACTTTTAAAGTAAAATCAGTTTAGAGACAGTTCAGTCAATAAAATTTGTCACTCGGCGACTTGTTTGCACACTCTGCAGTACGGCAATCCTTTCCAAATTTGTGATTGTGCTTTTAAAATTAGTGTTGTTGAGCAGATTGTTTATCTTGGGTTAACTGTGGATAGATTTTTTACCTGGAGGCCCCATATCGAAAAGGTTTGTAGTAAAGTTAGATCTTGCGCGTTCTCCATTTATCGCCTGCAATTTGTTTTGCCTTTTAAATTATTACGTTTAGTGTATACCGCACTTTTTGAATCACACTTGTTATATGGGTTGTTAGCTTAGGGAAATGCTTCTGAATATTTCGTCCACAGGATTGTCGCTTTGCAAGATAAAATTATTAGTACAAATTGTTCCTCATCACCAAAAATTCAATTTAGATTATAATATTTCCAGATATTATTTAGAATGTAATTTTTTACCAGCGCAATTACTTTATAAATATCGTTTAATTTTAAAGTATTATTTCAGTGATGAACACAAAAAATTACAAAACCACCCAGTTAATACTCGCTTAGCATTGCTTCAAAAGTATTATATTCCTCCTTGGTGCAACAAGAATGGCAAACGCAGACTTGATTATATTGTACCAATTACTTTCAACTTACTTCCTGATAATCAAAGATCTCATGAATCCTTCTCTAAACTTAAAGTGTCTCTGAAATCATGGCTTTTCTCGACTATGTCTACTGATTAGTTTTAATTTTGTATGATTAAATTATGATTGTGTATTTTGGTAAAATTGTTACATGACGTAAATAATTCACTGACTTCTAATATTGAAACCCGATTTAATTATTGTTATTTGCTATTTTTTTAATATGAATTGCCTTTTTTTGATTATTATAATGTGTGTATTTTCCTTTTTCTTTGTACACTCGGCCAAACAAAACTTGAACGTTGACCAAATTTGAATGACTGCTGGTCATGTCCCATAACCAATCAAAGCTTGTTATTATCATTGAAATGTGAGGTCACCTACTAGAGTGAGACAATGAGATCGCTTAGACTGACTTCTGATGGTGCGATCTTACATTTATCAGCCTATCTGATTTATTGAACGTTCAAGTTTTGTTTGGCCAAGTGTACATTTATTTGAAACTCCGTAAATGCGTTCTATTGTTACTGTTTTTATTTATGTGAATGATCTCCACAGATGAGCTACATGTAGCTTTGTGGAATTATGTATTTGTATTATTTTATTGTTATTAATAAAGGAGTTAAAAAAAAGTGAGGTTACAATTTATTGCCTTCCGAGAATGAACAAAACTGTAACACAGGAGGTATAGGGAATTAATAAAATAAAGAAGAAGATAATATACCAGGAATCAACTAGTAAAATACATCATGACTCATGTCAAAATGGGAATTGTTGAGTGTTTGTGGTCCAGAGCTCAGTCGTTGTCTAGCGATGCGGAAGTATTAGCGGCGGAGAAAAATCATCTTTTTAAATCTTTTGTGGCAAATGGATACCCTGTGCGTATTTTAGATAGAATCTTAATTATGAAGGAGGTGACGGAGCGTCAGACTATTCAATTGGAACACCCATTGAAAACTCTTTGTATGGACTATGTTCCCAATTTTTCTGAAAAAGTTAGTAGAATTCTTGGTTCTTTTAATATTAGAACCAGTGGCGGCGGCAGGAAATAATCGTTGGGGGGGCAGAGCAGGGGCAAGGCAATTACTCGAGGGGGCAAAGCGAAAACGGATGGCTCATACAAAAATTCAGAGTACCCAGGCGCGTAGGAACTACTTTCATCATGGGGGGGGGGGGGGGGGGGGGGGCGTTTAGGGAAGCGAAGCCCCTAGTTGTAGCCCCGCAGGGCGTTTTTTAGAATTTCAAAAATTTCAAAGTGATTATGGGGCTCTAAAATGCACATACTGAAGCAAACAACCCTGCAATTGTTGCCCCACAGGGCGTTTTTTTCGAATATAATCAATTTAAAAGCGATTCTAGGCATCTAAAATGCACAAAAAACTGAAGCAAACAACTTTCAATTGTTGCCCCGCAGGGCTTCTTTTTAGAATTTAAACAATTTATAAGTGAATTTGTGACTCTAAACCTAATTTGTATGGTGAATGGGGGTCAGACTGCTCGAGTGGGGGCCCTTCCTACGATCTTTATACTATGGTGCAGCTATCTTTGGAAGGTTTAAAATGATTTCGAGGCATATTAATGTTAGGAAAACAGAAAACCTCAATTTTCGTATACGCCGGAAAATTTACTCTAGAAATGCCGCAGAGCGAATTTTTATTCGCTATACTGTTATTGCAATTTATCTGTGATTTTATATTTTTTGATAGGTAAATTGTGCATATTTGAGTCGTCAAGTGGGGGGGGGGGGGGGGGGGGGGCAAGCAAGTTGTTTTTTGGGGGGAGGGAGGGGCAGTTGTCCTCCCGTGCCCCCCTCCCCCCGTAGCGCCACCACTGATTAGAACAGTTTTTAAATTTCCTAACACTTTTAGAAGTCTTCTCTGTAAAACTAAACCGGTTGATCTACAGCAGAATTCCAAGGAAAATGTTTATGCGTTCTTATGTCAGTGTCAGGAAGTGTATAATAGGTGAAACAGGGAGGCCACTTGACATACGTATTAAAGAACATCTAGTCGGGCGTTAGCTCGACG
The DNA here is from genome assembly GCA_934045905.1 of Leuctra nigra. Classification (NCBI taxonomy): domain Eukaryota; kingdom Metazoa; phylum Arthropoda; class Insecta; order Plecoptera; family Leuctridae; genus Leuctra; species Leuctra nigra. The sequence continues at coordinate 51,314,047 of OW203763.1, forward strand.
CTGCCAAGCACCGCTCTAATAAAACGTGCGAGCTTACAACCACAGATTATACCGCAACGGCTTAAGTGGTCGAAACGAGGTGTCGCCAGGCATACATGTAGTGAGAAATGAAAGTTGAAAACCATGGTTATCGGGTATATTTAGCCACCTGACAACACCTAACCAAATATCAAAGTGCTGCGATCATCCCTTCGGGGTGAAATTTGGGCCTCAAACATGCAAGACATGCAACATGACTTTCATGTTAGTTAGTTAGTTAGTTAGGCACGGTTGGTTTGCTTGCCCTTTTCTACAGATTACATGGTTTGGTCTAGAGAGTTGAAATTTGGTAGAGACATAGAGTCCACCGTCTCACGCCTACTTTTGAAAGAAAATCTGAAGAATTTTGACCGGAAGTGCAGTTATTACAATTTTACATTTTTTTTTTAAAGTCAAACTGGTTCATCGAGAGTTTTGAAATTTGGCAACAATAAAGACTATGTATTGCTAGACGCTCCACTTCAAAAAAAAAATAAAAAATTAAACCGGAAGTTGGAAAATTAACAAAATTTACGTTCCGCCCTTCTTCTTTGATACACTATACAGCGGCTCTAATTTCCATCGGACTGATAGCTCAGTTAGGAAGGCAGCTGGCTTCGACTTCTGCGTAACGCGTTCGATTCCCGATCCCGGAAAACTTTTCTTTTCATATATTATTTTTTATATTGTATAAGCGATGATACCTTCATGGATATATATTAAAATGAGAGGTCCAGGGATGCTGTGTAGATCATCAATAGACCGAAACATCGCAATCGCGGCACGACAGTTGCCATCGTGAACACTGAAGATATCGGGGAAACAGAAATTACGCGCACGTCGTTTTACGTTCCGCTATTCTTCTTTGATATACGTTACAGGCTGCTTTGGTTTCTGTGTGACGTTGGGTGTCGGGCGGAAACAAGTGTTGTCGGCGCTGTGGCTATCAGAATGAGACGCTGCCTCATGTGTTAAATCACTGCCCGCCCCAGTAAGTCGCCATCCGAGAGAGGCACAACGCCATAGTCAACAGGCTAGCCCAGGCAATCCCAGATACTCTGGGTAAACTCACACTGGACCGTCGCGTGCCGGGGATAGTGGGGGAAGAGCGTCCCGATATAGTGGTGATTAATCAAGAGAAGAAGATGGCTTACGTGGTCGACGTCTGTGTTCCTTTTGAAAACAGATTGGAGGCCATGACCGATCAACGTCTTCGGAAACTTGAAAAATATTCGCCGCACGCTATCCAGTTACGCAACCAAGGTTACACTGTGTTTGTGGGCGCTGTGGTCGTCGGCAGCCCCGGTGGCGAATATTTTTTTGGCAAAGACTTCGTAAATGGGAGAAAAATTATTTTTATAAAACTCCAGTTTTAACACTTTTGAAGTGAAATAAATGGTTGATCCAACTAGATTATGTTTTCAAATGTCATTCAAGATAGATCTGGGATGAAATTGGAGTCGTGAAAACCCTCTTGGGTAAACAATGTTGCATTTTTTAATTCGAATTAAAGCATATTTACTGTTAATATTATCCTTAATTTTACTGATGTAATAGCTGTCAGAACACAGTGTATACTATACACTTCTAAATCAGAGTTCTCTTGATAAATACGTAAGTTATTAGAGTTCACAGTCAATTAACGTCCCATTTACGAAGTCTTTGCCAGAAAAATTCTCGCGCCCCGGTGGGTGGGAACAGGCAAACGATGAGGTGTTTAGACGACTGAAAGTTAAAAGTGGATACGCCAACATCATGCGTCGTCTAATGATAAGTGATGCAATCAGGTGGTCAAGAGACATTTATGTGACTCACGTGTCCGGCCACGTTCAGTACAGATTGCCGTAAATTTTAAATTTCATTGTTCCCATCGTAATTGCATTTGACTAAGGAACATGTAATAAGTTTTGCCTTTGTATAGTGTGTATTCAACTAGTTATGTTTTTTAATGTTAATGTTCTGATTAATTGACATCTTTGATAATTCAAAGTAATTTTTTTTAATACCTTGTGGAAACTGATTCCATTGTTTTAATGTGTATGAAAACTGCAAGATTTATGATTATTTGACTCCTATGTATTGTATTTGTTTAAATATGTTTGAATAACAAAAAAAATTTACAGGCTGCTTTGGTTTCTGTGTGGCGAATTGGCTCGATCACATGAGGCATGTGACTTCTAACACGGTGTTGACGGGTTCGATCCCCATAACAAACGTTTTATTTTTTATATTTTTATTTATTTAAAAAATGTTGAACCTTCTTGTGTATATATTCAAAATATTAATCCGAATATATTCAACGATTACATAGCTACTATTTTTAATATTATACTCATTGGACTCTAATAATGATTGTCAATGTACACGTTGTACGTAAAGTTTAGCAATAAAACATTTCGTGGTCATGCTAATCAACAGAATCTTGGTGGCTCAGTTGCTAAACTAGAAACCACACAAAAAAGGCTCCATTACTGGGTGCATTATGGTTGTCACAGCTTTTAATTTATCAGAATTATTTAATTATGTAAAATTCAGTTAATTAAGTAAATAGTAAAATTCAGTAAAGGCTCCATTACTAATATTCTGTGTATTAGGTGTTGACAACTTTTCATTTGTTACACTAATTTAATTATTTAAAATACAGTTAATTTGTCAATATTGGTGGCTCGACAAGAAACAAGAACAACACGAAACAAGAAACCACACAAAAAGACTCCATTACGTGCATCTATTACGTGATCACAACTTTAAGTTTCTACATTAAATTTAATTATTTTAATTATGATAATTTGTCAATCTTGATGGTTCAGTCACGAAACAAGAAACCACACAAAAAGGCTCTATTACTAGGTATATTAGGTGTTCACAACTTAGTCAAAATTATTTCATTATTTCAGATGTTGTAATCTGTCAATCTTAGAAGTTTGGTTACAATAAACAAGAAACTACACAAAAGGGTCCATTGCAAGGTGTATTTATAGGTGTGTAAAACATTTAATGGAAATCTGTAGGTATGAGAGATTTAAATTTCATTTCATCATCCAACAATGCTTACGTTTAAAAGTTAGAATAATAAAACGCTTTTAAATTATCATGATTTATTTCCAAACTATGAGTCAAAGTCTCATCAAGTGACATTGTTAAATGGAAATAAATGAAACTGAAACTGATGTTCCTCCGAATCTGACACTAATAAAATAAACATTGATTTTGATGCGAACGTTATATACGGAAGTGGTCTGGCTTGTTTCCATCGGCAATACAATAATATTCTACAAGTATAGGCAATAGAACGAAGCAGTTTCCTGGTTTGAAAATATGAAAATATTATCTTCCACAGCAACATCACAAAACAATATAACAATGACTTAATAAGATCAGTAGACTAAATAAAATGCAAGCTAGATAACTGTATACAAGTACCTATAGAAGAAGACAACAATAATAAATGGACATCGATCGTATTTGCCAGGAACAAAGGTAAACATTAAGTTGACCTGTCGGGGAGAGGCAGAGAGGTCGAGATGCCAGGTAGGCCGGCCCATGCTATCCGTGTACATAGGCGAGTAAGGCGGGTAGCGTAAATTTCATTACCCGTCATACTCCTTCCCACCAGCACTATAAACACCAGGTGGCTCAGCTAGGTCATCTTAACTAAGTTTCTTTTAAGTTACATTGCCTTCCAAAAACCATCTGGATTATATTTAAAATGTGTTGTAAACATCTGTAAGCCTGCACGCTTTACCAATTGAGTTTATATGACATAAACAAGTGAAATTGGGAGAATTAAAAAATTAGGAAACGCATTTGCAATCATCTATCTTTCGTGTACCTTTCAGATGCTTTCAGTTTACCAAGTGGCGACAAATATGTAGTACGAGATGAACGCACAAATTCCGGTCTAAACCGGAACAATACACTCACAATTTACGTTATTCACTTGACTCAAAGTTGTGAACTTTTAACAAATTATAATTTGAGATAACTCAAATTCAACCAAAAGAAATTGACCCTATCGTTATACTAACTTCGTAACTATTCAAAGAAGAACAACAGAAAACTTTAGACAAGAAGTGACGTTGTTGGCGTTAACTGTAATGATAGGTAACACTCAAGTTGTCTATAGAAGTTAAGATAAGATAAGATAAGATAATCTTTATTCAGTAGAATATATACAAGTATATTTTTGAATGCGTCATAATGTAAATTAATAATTATACAATAGTAGAGTATGACGTTACAAATAAGATTATTTATAGTCATGTTGCATTAAAATATTCGTCGATTGTATATGGCACCATCAGTAGGAGGAGGCTTCTTAATTCTATTTTAAAAACATTATTATAACATTTATGTGACTTTATTGATGCTGGTAAGCGATTAATGAAAATGGCCCCTTGGTGTTTTGGGTTTCCCTTGCTGAGGGTGAGATTCTGTGGCATAATGTGAAAGTCTTCCTGTCTGCGAGTGTTGTATTGGTGCACATCACAATTCTTCACAAGGTCCGCATGAGAAGATATGGCGAAAATGATGGTGTGGTAAATATAGATTGCTGTTAATGTTAGTAATCTAAGTTGTTTGAAGTATAGTCGGACTGATGATCTACATGATACCCCTACCATCGCTCGAATGGTTCCCTTTTGAAGTAGGAACAGTCTGTGCGTATGAGGCGAATGTCCCCAGAATATGATGCCATATGCCAGCCTGGAGTAAAATAGGCCATAGTACGCAAGCTTCAGCGTAGCTGGACTTGTCGAGTTTCTTAAATTTCGCATGATGTATGGGGCGGCCCCAAGTTTTCCCATAATCTGCTTAACATGCGGCATCCAGTCGAGGTTTTCATTGATAACAATGCCCAGAAACTTGACTTGAGTTACTCTTTCTATGCTCCTCGTCTTGGGTTTAATTATGATTGTCTATTCTTCTTTGAGTTGTATGGAATTGTACAAATTAGGTTTTTTTAGGATTTATAAGTAGTCTGGCGCTCTCGCAGTAGATGGCCATCTTGTTTGTCGCTGTATTGGCTAATAACCAGTGTTGTGATTAGATAATTTTATTTTTATCTAGATAAAGATAAAGATAACATGCCTAAAATTTATCTAGATAAGATAATAGATAAAATTCCAAAAAAACATCTAGATAATAGATAAAGATAAAAAATAATTATCTAGATAAATGTAATAGATAATAGATAATAGATAATTTTTTTACAAAACAATAGTACGTAATTATTCAGTGGACTCAACCTTTTTGACTTTTTTGACTTTTTTGAAATAATACGAATTTGCTTTCGTTGGCGGGCCGCATTCTTTAAAAAAATATACAACAATGCTCACGTGATCAGGTAGGTTCATTCCTAGTGTTGGCAATTTTCATGAAAAAAAATCTTGAAAATTTTCATGAAATTTTTGAAGACTTTGAAAATACTTGAAAAATCGTTTTTCATGCGCTGTTTTTGTGGTGAAAAAAATTCTGAAAAATGTGCAGACGATTATATGAAGATTTGACTTGGAATTCAATTAATACATCCATATATTCATGAAATTAAGGTTTTGAGGTACACATTTATACAATTATAATAATTTATATAATAATTAATTGAAAATAGGAAGAATTCTAATATGATGTATAAATGAGTGCTACACTGTTAAACATTTTCGTTGTTTTTTCCCCAAAAGTACCGGGGAACCGGATCTCCAAAATATTAGGATTATCTTTGGTACAATGTATGGGATGTTTCCCGATTTTTTTTTGGACATTTTATAACTTATTATAATCTTTCCTCATAGAGTGTATGGGTAAATATCCCGAAACATTTGTAAAATCTCTAGTTTAATATAATCTTTCCCAATAAATTGTATGGGGAAATATCCCGAAATATTTGGAAAATCTCTTGTTGATTATAATCTTTCCCAATACCATGTATAGGGAATTCTTCCAAATATTTTGAAAATTGCTAGTTAATTATAATATTTCCAAATACAATGTATGGGGAAATATCCGAAATAGGTAGTTGGTATTCTCAGCTTAATCAAAAAAGTTAAAAACTATAATTGATAACTCCTTGAGTCATACACATATTTCAATTCTGTGAATGGAGTTTAAGAGACAATTACATTTATGATCCATACACATATACAAATTATTATGACCCTGACGAGCCTCGAACTCACGTTCTTCGAATTAGTAGACCGACGCTCTAACCACTGGACCACCGGGACAGCTGAGGGTGATTCCGGTTTAGACTTGCCTTGAGTTAGTTCGAATATTGAGGTTATAATGAATGGTGTTTAGAGACATAATCGAAACATTTATATATATTTATATATACGTATTAGGAAGTATATGACAGAAGATTTTCCTCATACAAGTACTTGGAAAATACCAAATATTTTGTAAATGTTACCACACAAGAGATGATGATAATTCCGAACCGAATTTAAGGAATTGTCAAAATATTTGTGTAATTATCGGATACGCTGTATTAGGAATAAAGTGAAAGTGCTACAATAGAATATCTAAATAGTTTATTCAAAGTGTATTTCGTGCAACAAACATGAATAATAAACTTAAAATGGGGGGTGTCCATGAAAAGTATGGAGAAAACCGTTTTCCCCATACACATTTGAAAATTTCTGAATACTAAACTTAAAATGGGGGGTTTCCATGAAAAGTATGGAGAAAACCGTTTTCCCCATACACATTTCCCACACCCCCCATGAAGAAGTAGTTCCTACGTGCCTGGAATAAATAGTGTTGGCAACATGAAAAATTTTCATTGAAAATTTTCAGTTAGGCTAAATGAAAATTTTCATACTAATATTTTATAATTTTATTATTTGTCAACTATTATTTTTCAATTTTCAGTAAGTAACACATGTCATAACATATTTATGTACCAATTGCTATCCTAGGCTGTATCAAATCAACGCTGCCTTTCTCATCAGAAATGAAAATTATTCAATATTTATAGTAATCTTTTTTTAACTACCTATTATATTTCAATTTTCAATAATTAACAGTTAAAACATGTCATAACTTATTTTAATTTAATTCAAAATTGTCAAATTTTGATTTTGAGAATAATCTTTCTGTACACGGTAAAAAATATCAGGATATATCCCCATACATAGTATGCAGAAATTTTCAAATGTGTATGGGGAAAACGGTTTTCTCCATACTTTTCATGGAAAACGGTTTTCCAGTGGAAAACCTGGGAAAAATCCTTATTATCAGTATATTTCCTAATATTTATGCGGAAATAATACTGTCTATTGAAAATGTCATTAAAAGCAAAGCAAATAATTCTTGAGTTTCGTCACATGACTTGTATGAAAATCTTCAATCTTCAAAACAAGCGGAGATCAAGAACCCGAAGGACAACAGAGACGACGAGTCACTGAAGCAAAATACCAACACCCAGTGGCAAACTCAAAATAATAAGAAGGGGAACAAACAACAACCCATCATCACGACCGGACAGCCTGCGGGAAACGCCAAGTTCAAGTCACTAATAGCTGCAGAAAAGAAGGTTTATGGATTCATCTAAGTAGATTCAGTAATACAGTGACAAATCAAGATATTCTTGACTACCTCATTGCCGAACTTCCTAACAATAACATAACAAGGAACAATTGAGAACATTGGGGGATTACTCATCCTTCAAAATCGGGGCACCACACTCACTACTGGACACCGTAAGAAGCCCAGAGTTCTGGCCAAAAGGCATCGCAATAAACCAGTTTTTTCTCCGAAGCCAGAGGCAATTGGGCCCGACCTAGAGCCAGTAATCACAATTCTACAGCTAAACATCCGCAGCCTAAGAAACAAAATCAATGAGTTAGTCATTACACTAGATAACATATCACCAGAGATAGTCTGCCTCTCTGAGCACTGGCTCACTGAAGCTGAAGCACTTATAACACACACACACTATTTCCTTATTGACAACTATTCCCTTGTTAGCTGCTTCAGTCGAAGCCACAGCAGAGGAGGTGGAGTAGCTATCCTGGCAAAATCTTCAATCGCGTCAAATACATTTGACCTTCCAGAAGGCGCAGCCCATAGTTCAGACAAACATTTCGAATGCAGTGCAGCGATTTGGAAGGAGACAACCACGGATCATAGAAGTATCATACTGTATATCTACCGCTCACCTGATGAAGATAATAGCATCTTTCGTAACAAACTAGAAATCGTCCTTGATGAAATAGCCTCCAAGTATGGAAACAATATACACATAGTCCTTGGTGGGGATTTCAACATTATTTTTATTTATTTATCGTATGGATTTTATTGGAATACAAAGTCTTATTAAATATTAATCACATATACTTAAAATAAAATAAATTGTTTTAAAAAATTTAAATTTTAACAATAAATTACAAATTTAAAGAGGTCAGCCAATCAATAGCTTCGCCTTTGAGGTCGGCAATATCCTGGATTTCACCAGGATATTTCAGGACAGCGCATTCCATCATAATATGATTGGTAGTTTGTTCCTGCTGCCCGCAGATGCAACTTGCGCTGTCAACGAACCCCCATTTGTGCATAAGGTAGTTGCATCGGCCTTGTTCTGTTCGCAAGCGATTTAGGTTGCACCAAGCCTTCCTTGGTAACTGAAACTGCAGGTGGTCCGATGGTCGACCTGTACTTGAGAAGCTGAAGATGGGACTGCTCCTGTTTCCTTGAATCCACTGAGAATCCCATGTGCCACTGACCTCAAAGTTCTCGTCCAGCAATCTCTGAGCCAGAGCTAATGGAGGCTTTCTTGATTTTAGTCTAAAAAGCGGAGGATTATATAGGTCAGCCCTAATAGGTATATCAGGGTTGTTCACAATCTTCTCGTGCTCCTTCAGTAAGGCTTGTTTCCTCTGCAAGTCAGGTGGTGCAATATTGCTGAGTGCCGGTAACCAAGCAAGTGGAGTTGAGCGTAATGTGCCTGTTATCCGTCTCATGGTTGCGTTCAACTGCACATCAACTTTGCTGGTGTGGCAGCTAGTAAGCCAAACAGGAGCGCAATACTCAGCAGCCGAGTACACCAGAGCAAGTGCAGATATGCGAATACAGCTTGCGGACGCTCCCCATGATGTATATGCCAGCTTTTGAATGATATTGTTTCGAGTACGAAGTTTGGCGGCCGTGTTAGTTAGATGAGCATCGTATGTGAGAGTTCTATCAAGTGTTACGCCTAGGTATTTAGGTTTAGAATTGTGTTTCAACACCGCACCATTCATGACCACTTCCAATAGGGAAGTCTCCTCATTTTTTCTTAAATTGAAATTAAAAACTAGAGGAAAAATGATAAATGTCAACACTTGTTTTCCTTGTCTAGTTTGTCATTTTCATTGTCAAATCTCGCATTGAAATATCGCCTAACATTCAGGCTGGTAAAACGGAGTTGGACAACATGAACGATTATGACGTAGACAGCAATGTTATCAGCAACCGGTCTCGTCATGATTATACATTGGGTTTATGTGATTCAATACACGTTTTTGACGTAATTTGTCCCTTGGGTCGTTCTTGCGCTCGCGATAAGTGACTCTTTTTATTCAGATTCGATTAAAGCTTTGCTACTAGAGTATTTATCCCACAGATTAAATTTTTTGATCATCGAGATCAGAAACGTGTATATTTTTAAAAATCCAAGTATTTATTTCATTCTACATTCTAAGAGACTTCCCTATTGCCTATTTGCCTCGCTGTTGTTGAGATGATAGCAGGTGACTTCAGTCTTCGCGGCACTTGGCTGTAATCGCCACTTTGCGCAATATTCGCTCAGCCCCTCTAAATCATCAGTTAGCATATTCTCCATATGGCTGAAGTCCTTATGCTGAACTGCATATGCCATGTCATCAGCATAGATGAATTTCCTCGCAATTGATGTAGGCAGATCGGCGATGTACAGGTTAAAGAGAGAAGGAGCTAATACTGAACCTTGGGGGAGTCCGTTGTTTAACTTCCTGATTCTGCTGCAATCACCATTCATGAATACTTGAAAGTAACGATCACTCAACATATTACTAATGAGATCGCAAACCTTAAGACATGGAACTACTTTGAACAGTTTTGTCAGCAGACCCTTTTTCCAAACTGTATCATAAGCAGCTGTAAGATCAATGAAGGCTACCGCTGTTTTCAGTTTTCTCTGAAAGCCATTCTCAATATGATTGGTAAGTCCCAGGACCTGATCGGTGCAATTTCTACCTCTCCTAAACCCTACATGCTCTGGTTGGAGCATATTTTCTATTTCAGGGCCAGTACGATTATAAAGCAATCTCTCCAACAGTTTAAGTGATACTGACAACAGAGCTATGGGTCGATAGCTTTCAGGTTGGTCACAAGGTTTCCCTGGCTTCAGGAGAGCGATAATCTTGGTCTTTTTGAATATAGCTGGAAGTTTTCCAGTTTCCAAAATGTGGGTATAGAACTGTGCAAGCCAAAGTCTTGTTTTACGACCACTATAAGTAAGGAACTCTGAATAAACGCTGTCGAATCCTGCCGCTTTGCCTGTCTTCGTGACATAAAGTGCTTTGTCAATTTCTTCTTCTGAGAATGGTCTCGAGAAGAAACTCTCAGTTTCGGCTTGTTTTCTAAGATCCTGCAACTCCTTATTCACTGTTCTTGTAAAGACTTTGTCCACCTTTGATTTAGACAACTGTACAATGCGTGAGGCAACTTGATTAGGGTGAATCTTTGGTTTGTTGGGAAGTGGTACCGAGGCTCCTCCTAATTTGCGCAAAACTTCCCACGCTTTTCGACTAGAATGCGTGAAGGACATGCTTTCAACTGTGGAGGTCCATTTTTCTCTTCGCATCTGGTCTAAAGACTTCAGCAACTCTTCAGCAGATTCTTGACTAGCGGTGTCACAATATTCTTCATACAGGCGGTCGCTTTCTTCATTCCAACAAGGAATGTACTCCTTGCGAAAACCCCGAGGGATGCAGTTTTTAGCAGTCTGTATGACGAGTCTAGAGAAACGATCGTAGCATTCTACAGTCGGTGGTATAAAACGAACTGCATCGTCCAATCTCTTGCTATATTTTTCCCAATTGGCCTTTTGAAAGTTCCATCTGGGTTTACGTATTGAATTAACCAATGGGACTTTAATACCAACATCTTATATGACAGGACGATGCTGGCTGCGAGTAAAACCAGGTAGGACATTTCTTGTTACGTGAACGGGCCGACCGTCATTATCAGTACTTACGAAGCATAGATCGGGGTTTTAATCCTTATTCCAGCGGGCTGAGTGGAACGTGCCTCTATCTTTGGAGTCAAAAATCAAGTTCATATTCTTATGATCAGCCCATGAAGCAATAGCTTCGCCGTTTTCATCACTTTGGTCATATCTCCAATCAATATGGTGGCTGTTAAAATCACCGGCATAAATTGATGGATGGTCGTAAGTTTGCAATGGTGTTGTCGGCCATTGAGTCCCAGGTGGTTTGTAAATATTTATAACTGTAATATTATTCACTTTGATCATTGATATGTCGGAACAGTGCAATTCCCCTGCGTTGTTAACGTTAAAAGATCTAACGGCTGCGCATAATCTATTCCCAACAATTATTAACCCGACAAAGATTAACTCGAACTACTAGGACTGTGATCGACAATATATTCACAAATATTGCACTTGCAGACATAACTGCGGAATCATTACATCTAGATCTCTCAGACCACAATGGCCAGCTGATGCAGTACAGATCTACCCCCAAGAGGATGACAGAATCTGATAGCAAGAAGTCTCATGTTCTAAAAGGAGTATTCTCTCGATACAACATCACCAAATTACAACAACTACTACATGATGCGGATTGGTCGGACATTTACAATGCCACTAACATGGAGAGCAAATATGACACATTCAAAACACGCTTTGATTATCTCTTTACAATGCCTTCCCTAAACAGAGAGCCTCAGTATCCCACCATCAACATAAGAGCTGGATAACGCAAGAGATCAAGGATAGTGCCCATAAACTAAAACAGACATATCAAGATATTCGTCTCAAGCAATCCATCATACCGCAACACTTATACAATTCGATGAAGCGGACACACACCAAGTTAGTCAAAGAGGCCGAGAGAGCTCATAACGATAGCATCATCTTGAAATCACACAACAAGAGTGCCGGAGCCTGGAAAGTGATCAGGGAAAGTACTAGTAGTCTGAAGCCCAAACACCCACTCACCTCACCTTAACAATAGACTCAATAAAACGTGATAACCCCAAATACTGTGCCGATGCCCTGAACAAATATTTCTGCGAAGAAGTACACCACCTTCTGGAAAAGTCACTAGGAACACAGCAAAAAAGGATCCCATCTATTGAAACACTTGAGACCGACGACATATTTCTTGAGCCGGTCACAGGAAATGAAGTTTTTGAAATATTAAACAATAAATGCACCAAATCTACAGCAGGGGCGGACGAAATACCTAGTAACATCTTCCGAGCAACAGCACCTTTCATCAGCGATCAACTAGCGAACATAATTACCTCCTCAATTAAAGAAGGGTATTTCCAAATACCCTTAAATAGTCTAGGGTCGTACCTGTCTTCAAGAAGGGAGATAAAAATAAGCTAGAAAACTACCGTCCAATAGCCATACTTCCTTCCATCTCCAAGATATTGGAAATTGCTTTCAGCAATCGTTTGCTAAAGTTTGTAAACAAACATGACTTATTATCTAAAGAACAATTTGGTTTTCAAGAAGGCAAATCGACGACCCATACTATATCAACCTTCTTAAACTCTATCTCTACGAGGCGTTAGATAAGAGGATGGCAACAGTGAGTCTGTTCTATGACATGACCATAGCTTTTGTTTCTATGCATCACGGAATCTTAGCAGACACGCTTAATGACCTAGGAGTGGGAGGAGCCGCTCGGGATTGGATCATGTCATTTTTTTCTGGATGTCGACAATATGTTGAGGTACTGGACCATGATGGTCAAAGCAAAATAAAGTCAAACACATTTACTAACAACATCGGCGTTCCCCAGGGATCTGTCCTTGGCCCTCTCCTCTACATAATCTATGTCAACTTTTTACCAAGAAACCTAGGACCAGGTACAATTGCCTTATTTGCTGACGACACCAGCCACCTTATCACAGCCGGAAAAGTAGAAGAGGTAGCGTTATTAGCAGTGTTGTGACTTATCTAGATAAAATTATCTAGATAATTATCTAGATAGATATTTTTTATCTATTATCTTACCTAGATAATTTTATAATTGGTTATCTTTATCTTTATCTAGATAAAAATATTGTTATCTATTGGCAATTATCTAGATAAAAAATATAAAATTCGAAATATGCATTTGTGTATTCCTTTGAACATGCACGTAACGAGTGCGTAATTAGTGAATCTCTCTCACTTACCAAAAAATATTCCCGTTGTACGTAGTTTGGAATTTATGGAAAGTTATTATTTTCATTTTTTGACTTTGCATGAAAACATTTAGTATTAGGTCAGTGGTACTCAATCTGCGGCACAAATTTTGTGGCCCCCCAGTTGATATTTAGTTCGATGTAACCTTTCCACATACTCCACTGAATGGTGTCGACCATAGGAGTCCCTTCCCATGTATGTACCTCTTCAAAGGTGCCTATTGAATATGGAAATAAAACTGTACTGATGTTTTATAACTTATTCAAAAATGTGTACACTGAGAAAATAATATTAAAAAAAAAAAAAAATCTCGTTTCATTTGAGAGAAATTTTGTGAGTTGTCATGTTAGGTCCCACGCATCGGGCTGAAAATGCAACGGAAGGTTCTTTGATTTAACTACTTAAGTACTTGTTGCAATGAAAATGAAGCCATATAACAATTCCGAAAATTGTAAAAGAGTGCATACATGTCTTGTTTTGGCGTGTGAAACATTGTTCGATTCGTTTCCTAATAAACAAGAGACACTGAATGAACCAGAATCAGACCAGTAGGCCACAATTCGAGGGAACTTCAGTTCGTGCATTTTAGAGCCCACAAGAATCACCTTTAAATTGTTAAATTTAAAAAAAAACGCCCTGCGGGGCTAAAACTGAGGGGCTTCGCCCCCCCACACCTCCCGTGAAGAAGTAGTTCCTACGTGCCTGGAATAAATAGTGTTGGCAGCATGAAAAATTTTCATTGAAAATTTTCAGTGAAATGAAAATTTTCATACGTATATTTTATAATTTTATTATTTGTCAACTATTATTTTTCAATTTTCAGTAAGTAACACATGTCATAACATATTTATGTACTAATTGCTATCCTAGGCTGTATCAAATCAACGCTGCCTTTCTCATCAGAAATGAAAATTATTCAATATTTATAGTAATCTTTTTTCAACTACCTATTATATTTCAATTTTCAATAATTAACAGTTAACACATGTCATAACTTATTTTAATTTAATTCAAAATGGTCAAAATTTGATTTTGAGAATAATCTTTCTGTAGCACTCATTTATACATCATATTAGAATTCTTCCTATTTTCAATTAATTATTATATAAATTATAAATTATTATAATTGTATAAATGTGTACCTCAAAACCTTAATTTCATGAATATATGGATGTATTAATTGAATTCCAAGTCAAATCTACATAATATAATCGTCTGCACATTTTTCATATTTTTTTTCACCACAAAAACAGCGCATGAAAAACGATTTTTCAAGTATTTTCAAAGTCTTCAAAAATTTCATGAAAATTTTCAAGATTTTTTTTCATTAAAATTGCCAACACTAGGAATAAACCTACCTGATCACGTGAGCATTGTTGTATATTTTTTTAAAGAATGCGGCCCGCCAACGAAAGCAAATTCGTATTATTTGCCCGCAAGTCAAAAAGGTTGAGTCCACTGAATTACGTACTATTGTTTTGTAAAAAAATTATCTATTATGTATTACATTTATCTAGATAATTTTTTTTTATCTTTATCTATTATCTTGATGTTTTTTGGAATTTTATCTATTATCTTATCTAGATAAATTTTAGGTATGTTATCTTTATCTTTATCTATATAAAAATAAAATTATCTAATCACAACACTGCCCATATGACATGTTGTACAAAAACAAAAACTTGTAAAAAAACTGCCAAGCACCTTACCACTTAAAACAATTGAGATCTAAAAGAAGGGCCAAGCAATAATATATTGTTGAAACATTTTCGCACTTAAAATTCGTGAAATCATTTCGCCCAGTTACTGCCGCCAAGCACAACACTATTAACCTAACGTTGTGTCCAAATTTGAAGAATACAATCTAAGTGAACCATCATTGTAAACTTTAACAAAATTATACAAATTAAAATTGACTTAAAAAATAAATTTAAAACCAATTTTAAATTTCACTTAGATTTTATTCTTCAAATTTGGACACAACGTTATGTTTATAGTGTTGTGCTTGGCGGCAGTAACTGGTCGAAATGATTTCACGAATTTTAAGTGCAAAAATGTTTAAACAATATATTATTGCTTGGCCCTTCTTTTAGATCTCAATTGTTTTAAGTGGGAAGGTGCTTGGCAGTTTTTTTTTTTACAAGTTTTTGTTTTTGTACAACATCGAGATAACGTAAAAAAGCATAAAATTTCTACATCTTTAGTAGCTGAACATGCGTGGACTAATATGCATACTTTTGATTGGGATTCAGCTATAGAAATATATAAAGAAAGTAACGCTAGGAAAAGAAAATTTCTTGAGTCAGCGTTCATTACATGTGTGGATGAAGTTATTTGTCATTCATCGTGTCATTTTGATGACGTATGGGTGGCTATGCTTCGTCCTGTGGTGAAGGCTCGATTCCATTCGGCGCGAAAAACAGTTGAGTAGACGTCAGGCCATATATGGTCATGTCTGTGGCTTGACGCGTGAGTCACCAGGCCTCATGGTGTGGGGGGGGGGGGCTGACGGCAGAGAAGGCAGCAGTGGTAATAGAACGGCGGCAGTCGCGCTTGACAAAGTCGATCGAACGCATCGACGAAATATTGCGGACTCTTTTTATTTTATTCATCTTGACAATACCAGTGTTTCAGTTCAAATATCTAGTGGAGCGGTCGCTCCACGCCAGCCAAGTCGTACGGCGCGCACACTCTCAATAAAGGCTGGAGCAAACCCACTTTTACTGTAAGCATCAAAGTGGCATTTGCGGCCTACTGGATCATAAAATTGGGAAATCTCACATTGTTGCGAAATATCCTTATTTCGAGCTATATACTAAACAACATAAACCAACAACATACACCAAATTTGGGAACAATGTGTTACGCCCTTTGCGAGCTAGAGGGCCGTAAAAACAGTGTTTTAGGGTGGTTTTCATAATATTCAGTAATCGTAGTAGGCTGGAGCTAAAATCCGGTAAACAGGCCACAGCCTAAACGGCTGAACCGATTGATCTAAAATTTTTAACACGTTTGCACTTTTGGCGTCTGATTTGCCCTCCCCCCCTTGACTTTTTTTGTGCCGCCATTTTGAAACCGGAAGTGACATCATATCTCGACAACGGCTAAACCGATTGGAACGTAAAAAGCACCAAACGATTCGGACGGTCAACTATAATGGATTATTAATAGCAACAGACTAAAATTTATGTTAACGAAATCGGAAATGACGTCATGTAATTTAAAATACATCGATTGGCATTTCGGCAACAAATTTGATCCGATTATGTTGATATTTATGTAACGTATGTACTTTTGATATCTGATTTGACTTGTTATAAAACGAACTGGAAGCCGCCATTTTGAACCCGGAAGTGACATCATATCTTAATAACGGCTAAATAGATTTGAACGAAACCAGCGCTAAACAATTTAGACGGTCAACTTCATGTATTATCATCAATAATTGAGCGAGCGAAGCGAGCGTCTCCTTTTGGCTCTTTTGGCACGGACCTCTGTTTTTTTTTTTGTATTTTTTTTTGTTTTTGTTTTTGTCTGTTAATAGCCGATACACAGGTCGCACCGTTTTACCTATCAAACTAAAATTTTGCACACATGTAAAACCAACCTTCTCTGTTTGCAGACCCAATTTTTTTTTAAATCCATTCATTGGTTAAAATTTAAATAAATATCTCCTGATAGGCTGAAAAAATAAAACGGTCTTCCATAATTCTGATCAAATTCATATTTTGGCTATACAGGTCAGAGTTTTTCTTCGATCGAGCTGAAATTTTGCACACATGTAAACCCATTCTTATTTATTTGCAGGCCCTAATTATATTTGAAATCCATTAATTGGTTAAAATTTAAATAAATGTCTCCTGATAGGCTGAAAAAGAAAACGGTCCTCGATAATTCTGATCAAACTCATATTTTGCATGATCATTAAGACCAACATTGTCTCTTCTTTTACAAAATTTCATCCCAATCAGTTAAGAACGTATGAACTTATTGACATTTTTTATATCTGTCAGTAATGAAGTATCGAAAGTAATGTTTTCCAGTGCCACTTGAATTGAATCTGATTTGCTATATTTACCAGGGTGCTTAGATGCTATTTTCAAGTTTCGATGAAAAGCATAATATACTTTTTTATTGATTGAGTGATCATATTTCAATTAAATATGGATGTGTATGTTTTCTTTGCGTTATGTACTCATTTCCGGTTCGAGAATTTGCACGTACCCGTGCTCGCTCATCAACGCGTTACACTGAGCGTTTTCCTAGTATTTGCAGTTTCCCATACCGAAACCGGAAATGACGTCACATATTTAAAAATCTCACAAATTTACATTTTGATGCAATACATATACTATTTGAGATAGATTATAATAACTTGTAATCATGTTTAAATTAAAATTCAAGGGGTCAGTGATTTCAGCAGCCATTTTGAAACAGGAAGTAACGTCATATCTCGAAAACTGGTTGACATATCGGTATGAAACTAGCGACAAACGATTCGAATGGCCATCTCTATGGAATAGGAACAGTCAAACTAGAATTTTCCTATTTATGAGACCGGAAATAATGTCATTCAAATTTATTAATTATTATAATCCTCTCCTATACAATAAATACATATTCAGAAAGTTAAAATTAATACACATCATTTAAAGTTATAAATTCTATGTGGCAGTGCAGAAAGTTCAGCAGCCATTTTGAAAACCGAAGTGTTGCCATATCTCGGAACTTGGTTGACCGATTGGAATGAAACCTTTGCTATTCTTCATGAAAATAGCTAAATTGTAAAGGGTGATTTTTTTAAAGGATTTAGTAATTGTTCATTCGATTGTCACAAGTTGTAAGAATAAACTAAAAAAAGGAGTGATATCCCCATAAAAAACACTTCGTGTAAAAATAACAGCCAAGTCTCTTCAACTTAAAAAAAAATAATATGAAATCTTAAAATTCTGCACTGAAAAGTAGTGATATCAAAAAATAAGCCAAGTCAAAACTTTATTTGAAAATCAAAAAATACTTGGCGCATCGTTTTTTTAGGGCATTATAGGTATACTATGTGTATGTATATTTGATGTATATTTTATAATTGGCCTATTCTTCCTAGCTATTTATATACACGATGCGCCAAGTATTTTTTGATTTTCAAATAAAGTTTTTGACTTGGCTTATTTTTTGATATCACTACTTTTCAGTGCAGAATTTTTAGATTTCATATTATTATTTTTTTAGTTGAAGAGACTATGCTGTTATTTTTACACGAAGGGTTTTTTATGGGGATTTGTATTTTACTAGGTATAAGGAAATATATTAATTTTTGGTTGATAACTTTTAAAAAAGCACACGTTGGTATTGTTTTCAATTTTTTTCCTAATAGAATGTCCAACTATTTATCTAGAAATCAGTTTTTTTAAACGTTAAACCAAATCATAATGTCAAGACAATATAAGGTAATTTCAGTGAATAATAATAATATTATTGTTGTACACAAATAAATAAATAAAACTGTGAATAGGTACCTACTAATGGTACTATTTAAAAAAAAACATGATAATATAAAATATAAAACTTAATTGTCTTGTAATGTTTGGGATTTTTTAAAATATTATACGAAGAAAATGCGTGTAAAGTTGCAATACATAGAATGAAAAATGAGGCGATGCGATGTGTTTGGGAGATTTCGATGACGCTGACAGCTGCTGTCCCCAGACATCTTCTTATCTTATGGATCCAGGAATCAAAACTGTCAGCTCATCGAAGTGTAAAAAATTACAACATTTTTCTATGCTAAAAAGTAAAAATAATGGACGACACCCTCATTGCACCCTCATTGAATTATGCTTTCATTCTTAGAACTATAGTACCGTAAAATGGGGTGACAAGGGACAGGGGGGTGACAATTAAGGGACAAAAAATGCAAAGATTTTACAAATCATTTCATTTCATATTGTTACGATGTAGGAACTAATTTGAAGTTGCTGGTTGAACTAGAAACTCTACTGAATGCAATAGTTGTCTTAAAACTGTTTTAGGAAGGCTGTGAATTCGATGGCGCTAGATTTAACTGGACGTAATTATTTTGGTAAAATTTTGTGTAGCAAAACTTTATTCAACTCGACCCCTGTACTATTGAACAAGCCTTTGATCTTCACATATAATATTGGAAATTTCATTGCGAATCTAATAGTATTTGTTAAAGTTATGAGTGTGGAACATTAAAAAAGTTATGCCTAAAAATACTAAAACTCAGCCTCTTTTTTAGGTTAAATGGGGTGACTAGGAACAAGATAGTCGTAATTATTATATTCAAATAATTTTTATAATTTTTTTTTGATTGTATTTTAATTTTTATATATTTTTTTCTAATATTTTGACATATTTCTAGTGACCCCCTGACTTACTGATCTGAATTTATCATTGAATTACTATTGTGTCCCTTGTCACCCCGGTGCGGGGTGACAAGGGATTTCTTACAATTAAGTAAATATCATGAGATCAAAGTGGTTTTGTATATTATCAACAATCATTCCTTGTTCCTTGAATCAAGACCTGAAAAGTAAATTCTCAAAATATCATTGGTACAATTGTACATCAAGATATGACTGATTCAAGTTGAAAAGTGTCCCTTGTCACCCCATTTTACGATAAGTATTTACACACATTGGAAAATTTGTGTTTTTCATTTCATTATGTCTACGCATATCACTAAATTCCCAAGAACCGTAATTTTGAAAAAAAATATTTACCTAGAAACATAGTCTTCATTTTAAAATCAAACCCGTTGCGTCAGGAATTGCCATTGATTAAACATTTTTACAAAACATTAAATTGATTCATTGAATTGCAAAATTTTTGGGGGTCGGGATCAGAAAAATTGCAATTTACATTTTTGCTCTCAGAACCTGAAAAAGAATCTTAATCTACTGAAGTTGAACTGCTATGAAACAAAATCATGAAATGAGTAAAATAAAAATGATAACTGTAAAGCCCTGTTCCCACTGTAAAAGTAGATTGTGATCAACCCAATTTGTGTACCCATAGAACAAGGTGTGAACGCAATTAAATCTTGTTGATCTCGATCAGATTTTGACCTCGTTACTTGAACATATAAGCGCCTTCAACTACTTCAACATGATGTGGATAAACTTCTGCAGTGTGAACAGGATGCAAGTGCGAACAGGGCACAAGTGTGAACAGGGCACAAGTGTGAACAGGGCACAAGTGTGAACAGGGCACAAGTGTGAACAGGGCACAAGTGTGAACAGGATGCAAGTGCGAACAGGGCACAAGTGTGAACAGGATGCAAGTGCGAACAGGGCACAAGTGTGAACAGGGCACAAGTGTGAACAGGGCACAAGTGTGAACAGGGCACAAGTGTGAACAGGGCACAAGTGTGAACAGGGCACAAGTGTGAACAGGATGCAAGTGCGAACAGGGCACAAGTGCGAACAGGGCACAAGTGTGAACAGGGCACAAGTGTGAACAGGGCACAAGTGTGAACAGGATGCAAGTGCGAACAGGGCACAAGTGTGAACAGGGCACAAGTGTGAACAGGATGCAAGTGTGAACAGGGCACAAGTGTGAACAGGATGCAAGTGCGAACAGGATGCAAGTGCGAACAGGGCACAAGTGTGAACAGGGCACAAGTGTGAACAGGGCACAAGTGTGAACAGGATGCAAGTGTGAACAGGGCACAAGTGTGAACAGGGCACAAGTGTGAACAGGATGCAAGTGTGAATAGGGCACAAGTGTGAACAGGATGCAAGTGTGAACAGGGCACAAGTGTGAACAGGGCACAAGTGTGAACAGGATGCAAGTGCGAACAGGGCACAAGTGTGAACAGGGCACAAGTGTGAACAGGGCACAAGTGTGAACAGGATGCAAGTGTGAACAGGGCACAAGTGTGAACAGGGCACAAGTGTGAACAGGATGCAAGTGTGAACAGGGCACAAGTGTGAACAGGGCACAAGTGTGAACAGGGCACAAGTGTGAACAGGGCACAAGTGTGAACAGGGCACAAGTGTGAACAGGATGCAAGTGTGAACAGGGCACAAGTGTGAACAGGATGCAAGTGTGAACAGGGCACAAGTGTGAACAGGATGCAAGTGCGAACAGGGCACAAGTGTGAACAGGGCACAAGTGTGAACAGGATGCAAGTGTGAACAGGGCACAAGTGTGAACAGGGCACAAGTGTGAACAGGGCACAAGTGTGAACAGGGCACAAGTGTGAACAGGATGCAAGTGTGAACAGGGCACAAGTGTGAACAGGATGCAAGTGCGAACAGGGCACAAGTGTGAACAGGGCACAAGTGTGAACAGGGCACAAGTGTGAACAGGATGCAAGTGTGAATAGGGCACAAGTGTGAACAGGATGCAAGTGTGAATAGGGCACAAGTGTGAACAGGATGCAAGTGTGAACAGGGCACAAGTGTGAACAGGGCACAAGTGTGAACAGGATGCAAGTGTGAATAGGGCACAAGTGTGAACAGGATGCAAGTGTGAATAGGGCACAAGTGTGAACAGGGCACAAGTGTGAACAGGATGCAAGTGTGAATAGGGCACAAGTGTGAACAGGGCACAAGTGTGAACAGGGCACAAGTGTGAACAGGATGCAAGTGTGAACAGGGCACAAGTGTGAACAGGGCACAAGTGTGAACAGGATGCAAGTGTGAACAGGGCACAAGTGTGAACAGGGCACAAGTGTGAACAGGATGCAAGTGTGAACAGGATGCAAGTGTGAACAGGGCACAAGTGTGAACCGGGCACAAGTGTGAACAGGGCACAAGTGTGAACAGGATGCAAGTGTGAATAGGGCACAAGTGTGAACAGGGCACAAGTGTGAACAGGATGCAAGTGTGAATAGGGCACAAGTGTGAACAGGGCACAAGTGTGAACAGGATGCAAGTGTGAACAGGGCACAAGTGTGAACAGGGCACAAGTGTGAACAGGATGCAAGTGTGAACAGGGCACAAGTGTGAACAGGATGCAAGTGTGAATAGGGCACAAGTGTGAACAGGGCACAAGTGTGAACAGGATGCAAGTGTGAACAGGGCACAAGTGTGAACAGGGCACAAGTGTGAACAGGATGCAAGTGTGAATAGGGCACAAGTGTGAACAGGGCACAAGTGTGAACAGGATGCAAGTGTGAACAGGGCACAAGTGTGAACAGGGCACAAGTGTGAACAGGATGCAAGTGTGAATAGGGCACAAGTGTGAACAGGATGCAAGTGTGAATAGGGCACAAGTGTGAACAGGGCACAAGTGTGAACAGGATGCAAGTGTGAACAGGGCACAAGTGTGAACAGGGCACAAGTGTGAACAGGATGCAAGTGTGAACAGGGCACAAGTGTGAACAGGATGCAAGTGTGAACAGGGCACAAGTGTGAACAGGATGCAAGTGTGAACAGGGCACAAGTGTGAACAGGGTACTAGTGTGAACAGGGCACAAGTGTGAACAGGGCACAAGTGTGAACAGGATGCAAGTGTGAACAGGGCACAAGTGTGAACAGGGCACAAGTGTGAACAGGGCACAAGTGTGAACAGGGCACAAGTGTGAACAGGGCACAAGTGTGAACAGGATGCAAGTGTGAACAGGGCACAAGTGTGAACAGGGCACAAGTGTGAACAGGGCACAAGTGTGAACAGGGCACAAGTGTGAACAGGGCACAAGTTTGAACAGGGCACAAGTGTGAACAGGGCACAAGTGTGAACAGGGCACAAGTGTGAACAGGATGCAAGTGTGAACAGGGCACAAGTGTGAACAGGGCACAAGTGTGAACAGGATGCAAGTGTGAACAGGGCACAAGTGTGAACAGGGTACTAGTGTTTAGATCAATGCACGCACTCGATCAATGATCCTCTATTCAAGGATCAAACACAGATTGATATCAATATTACATAATTGATGAATTGATCGATGCATCTATGAAGAAGAGGTTTTGCAGTCCTTCAAGCATCAGAAGTCGAAATATACTTCATTGTGAAAAGAGAGATAAAGCTGATCCGTACGGTATGATTCAAATCACGATTCGCATGTGTTCTGAGACGCAATTTTCAATTTGCCCTCAAGTTGGCAACTGTTTTTAATTTAGCATGCTAAACGATGCAGTATGCATACTACCTACTTGCCTGCTATACCGGGTGGCGCAAAAAAGATCACCCTGATTGAGAGGTCACTATTTCGAAAATGTAATATATAGGATTCTGAAGTTTGTACACATTTTAGAAAACATACCAAAATGTTAAAGTTTTAAGCATATTCATTCATTATGAAAAAAGTTACACAATATTGAAGTTACAATTTAAAAAACAGATTAAACCAGGCGAAATTAACGTGTTTGATGAATTGATTTGGAGTTACTTTGTATTTATTATTTATTTATTTTTAATTTATTTCTCAGCCATTTGTTCACATATTTTTTTAGAATTTAATGTATAAATGTTGTCAATGAAAGGAAGGCAGGATTGTAGGGAGGAATTTGGTGAATTTATGTATGTGTATAATTTTATCAATGTCTAAATAAATTTAAATTTATGATTAATAATTCTATGCGAATTTGTCTTGGATTTAATTTACGTGTAAATTTATGTAACTTTCGTACAACGACATTAAACGGATTCATCTTTGGAAATTCCGCCACAATAACTTTTCCCTCCATATCTCTTCTTGAAACCACGTTTTATATAAGAAGATACATACATGCTGCTTTACTAAATGGAGTCATTTTTATGTCAAATTTTGATCAACGCGCTTACTTATGTACAAAACAAGTGCCTCTTTATTTAAGAGCTACGTCTTAATTCAAATGCATATAACTTTTTTTTCGCATTACTCGAATATTTCTGAAAATTGCACATATGAAATTTACTTGATTGTTCTATAACGCAAGTGAAAGTTTCAGCCCAATATCTTTTATAGGTTTAATGTAGTGACCTCTCAAACAGGTTGATGTTTTTGCGTCACCTGGTATAAATAAATACCTAAATACATAATATTTAAAACTAAATAATGAAATACTTCTAATGAATGAATGACAACTTTCTAGGGTTATTAAAATGTGTTATTAATTCTCCGGCGCTTTATAGCTTATCCCGTATATACCCCATTTTTGCTCCTTCCCCAAAAATCATAACCTCATTAACTTCTGAACGGCGTACGAAAAAAATATACAATTGGTCGGTCTCTGGTGGAACGACCATCGTTGAAAAACTGTCTACTGATAAATATCTTATATAAATCGTAGGTCGAGATAAAATCTCGTGCAACGTATTGCTTTAAAGTTCGATTGTATTGCTCTTTGTTAGAATTCAATTGAAGGGAATCAAAAGGAGAGGTGACAATTTGCAATGTTGTCAAGTGTTTCATGTAATTGCTCTTCGATCCGAACCTTCAAAGCGAATATTTGGCAATTTGACTTCAATGTAACAGCTCATTGAACGCGTTACTAGATTGATATTCATTGAATGGTAGATTTTCATTTCAATTTCATTTAGTGTCCAATTATGAGAATACGTATTTAATAAAAAAAGAACGTCCGAAAGTTAAAATTGTTACTTCAATTCAATAAAGATATTCCGTTCTGAAAACATGCGATATAGTGTTATATTGTCATACCACATCACAAACTACTGATTTGCAATACAAAATAAAAACCATAGAAAGCGATGAACTTTTGAAAATAAATCTGTTAATGAAGTTAATGCAGTAACATAGTTAAAAGTGTACGGAAAAGTGTGGCAACTTGTTCGTAACAATATAATTAAACTGAAATTAACCTTAACCTTCTAGTGGTAACTTTGTGATACAGATAATAACGATCAATGACCCACATTTTAATTATTTAACTATTCACTGCGATAATAGCTGCCAATCATGATTACAATACCTAAACTGATGGCTGTTATTATAGATATTAGCAATCACGAAATATTTTAAGTTTTGATACCTAAAAGAAAGTAGGTAGTCTAAAAACATATTCTTCATAACCATAGGCGTGCGCAGGAGAAATCATTAGGGGGGGCCAAGATGGGCGCCGGCAGGAATAAGGGGGGAAAAGGCCTGGGAAAGGAACTTCCACGCGTTAAGGGGGGTGTGGGGGGCGCGTCCCCCCACTTTGCCCCGCAGGGCGTTTTTTGGTTTTCTGGCACTTCAAAATCATTTTTGAGACGTTTGGGAGCCAAATCTCTTACTTATGACAAAGGGTAGATGGGGTAAGAGCCCCCAGAAGACGTGAGTCCAGGGCTCGTAGCCCCGGAGAAAAATTGTGATCCTTAAGTGGATTTGATGGATTTTTAAGAGTTTTGAACATAGCATGGCCCTTTGAATTTACAAAAAATATTTTGGTTGAAAGTTAAAAGTGCTTGCTGTAAGCAAAATAAATTTTTAGGGCAAAAACATAGCGTTTTATGAGAAAACCATGTTTCTGGAAGGTATCTAGGCAATGTTTTCGTGGTATTTTCTTTAAAATATTGTGTTTTGGATCAACCTAGTACTTCATTCCAGTGATTTGAGCAACTCCAGTCTGCCCCGCAGGGAGATTTTTTTGTTTTAACCCTTTTAAAACAAAAATTTGACACTATGAGGACCACATTTTATAATTTTTTAGTTAAGACTGATCCATTAGGGGGGGCCAAGGCCCCCCCGGCCCCCCCCGTGCGCACGCCTATGTTCATAACTAACAGTGAATTCAGGAATTCACTGAGAGAAAACTTTTATTTAATAAACAAAACACTGTCATCAGACATGACTGCCACTAGGACACAGTATAGTATAATAATAAATTGAAATTGAGAATAATAAATGACTAATGGCTAATATTATAACTAATATTGATTATAAAGATGATTACGTAAAATGGAAATGGAGCCCTTCAATGATAAAATGCTAATGTGTGATATATAAATGATTTACTAAATTTAAATGCCTTGCAAAAATCCTTAAAAAAACTGGTGATGGTTCCTCTTGCTCCGATGAGCAGTCCAATCACCTCTAACGACGTTATGAAGAATATGTTTTTAGACTCTCCTGAAAAAGAGATAATGATAAAGATACATACATATAGTTTTTTAGAGCACAGTATACATTGTATCTCAATCTCACTAAGCCTAAGAATGTGCTGTAAATTCCAAGTCTATTCGTAACCATGTCTGAGCATTATGAAAAAAACATACGAAGGAAAGTGAACGATCACATGCTTTCTTAGTACATCTAGTCACACTCTTGAAATCATAATCAAATCAATTGTTTGTCAGCAAAATCTGGTTTCAATTCGGGTGAATGGCGATGTATTAAAAGAGAACAAAAACTAATCATACCATTTTCCTATCACCCTACAACATTCTTATAGATCATTCATATTGAACTTCAATCAATTTCCAAATCTAAATCACAGCTTAACCGCTCATCTACGAAAAAAGGCCGTAGAAGGTCCAGAAACAGTGAAAGATTTCCCATCTGATGTCCTAAAAACAGGCCATGACATACAATAAATCTATCACCAAGATCAAAGAACTTGAAACAGAGGGACAAAAGCTAATTACTAAAACTTCAAAGAAGAAAGTAACTCCTTGTCACTTGTTTTGTTATATGCTTCGCTTGTTAGCAAACAATGTTGTATATTGTTGTATTATTGTTCATATATTTGTTAGTAGCAACGTAATATTAATTTCATGAATAGTTAATTGAATGGTTATAAACTAGGAAAACGCTCTGTGTAACGCGTTGATAAGCGAGCACGGATACGTGCAACACCTCGAACCATAATTCCTTAAAACACGGCAATAATATACTGAAGGCTAGAAGCATGATTCACTAAATTATATAAAAAATAACTGCATTTGTGTCTCATTGCAAGCTAGTAACAGACACACACTCATGTGTATTTTTTGGAGTATTTAGGTGTGTATCAAAGGGATTTATTCCAAATAATAATTACAGAAACAAAACAGATAATTAAACAATACAGATAAATACAGAGATTGAAACTCACAAAATAGGCAACATGACATAATTTAAGAAATAGTATTCAAACAGTTACTTGCCGTTCCGTACAATAGAGCAATTTCCTATTACCCAACACATTGTATTGTAACTATAAATATAACGTATTGACTGAATAAATAAAATAATTCATAAACGTAACTTAGCATTTGAAAGGATTGAAAGTAAGACTGCATGTTAAAACTTTTATAAACAATAAATACCTATACTATCGGTTAAAATAAAATAAAAACTATCACCTCGCAGGTATTGCTATAACTATACCTATTTAACCGTAAAACGTATTCTAACAATAATCTATAGACAGCTGACTGCTTCCGAGTTTGTTTTGAATGGGGTGCATCGAGCGGCCGCAACGGACTCCTCGAACCTACAATGCTATTTATATAGAAAAACACGTTTTTTTTATTTATGGACGGATCTTTCTCAAAATCTATACAGGTCTAAGTTAGTATGAGATGAAGGTGTGTGCAAAATTTCAGATCGCTACGTTGACCGGTGCGACCTGGGTTGAAGCGACAAAAAAAAACACACACACAGAGAAAGTGCCGCAAGAGTCAAGTAGAGACGCTCGCTCCGCTCGCTTAATAAGAATTCGTGTGGGCATCAAGGATTCATTGAAATATGATTCGATTTCATTTTCTTTGTTTGTGCTACCTTTTTTCATTATAAATGATTAAAAACGGCAGAAAAGTATAGTAAGTAAAAGCATAATCAGCTAGATACCCAACATTCCTAATATTGAATTATTTAAGGTAATATGTTCAAGTAATGGACTTGGATTGAACAAACTCAAACTTCTCATATCTTGTATGCGAGTATTGTATAACAATCATAAAGTTGAGTTTCATGTAACTTCTTCAAAATGTCTGACCATGACGACGGTTTTCTTGTTGACAAGCTAAGATCTCAGTGAGTAAAATAGGGTACTCTCTCTGATATTCTATGTGTGCAACGAAAAAAATCCCATGATAGAGGACTTCTTGTTTTATTAGTAAACGAACCCCGAGCTCAATTGACAAACAAGATGGTCGTTCCAATATACGTAGTTTAGTCGTGGAATCCGAGCCGATAAAGGCGCATAGACTGATGATATTATCTCTAGGAGCGTCAGGACTTGCCGTAAAGATAAATTTACAGTGGTTTTCTTGGTGAAGACGTACTAAAAGCTTGATGATATTCATTGACATACCCAAGTCCTTCAACAAGGAATAGGTAGGACCTAGAGCATGTTACATCATTTCATAGAGGTTTAGGCAATATGAAACCTGGTTGTTCGAATATACTTTTTTTTGTTTCACACAAACGTTAAATGAACCAGTTAAAAAAATTAAGTTTGATATTATTTGATGACAATGAACCTAAACCTTGTCAATGATGTATTAGTTTACAACGATGTTTTAACCCTTTTCCAATCCAGCATTATCCTACTGATCTTAAACTTTGAAATAGTGATTTTCTTCTCGGTATTTGTGATATGCAGGTGACACTGTTTTACAATAAGGAATAAGGATGCGATAGGCAGTTTATGTTGAAACACACATTTCTGTATAAATCATGAATGCATCTAGAAATAAATATTAAAAGGGGAAACGATACCAATGAATTATGTATGAACCATATGGAAAGATAATGAAACTAAACTAAACTAATTAAACCATGTTTTGCGATTTCAGAAGTTGGCGAAGTTGAAGACTAAATCTAGACAAAGTTTTAGTTGCAAAAGAAATATTCTTCATCAAACTCTCTCTACGTCAGTTTATTCACTGTTCGAAGCGAAACCGATGGGGATAGGGACTACATCGTTGCCATAGAAGACTCATCCTTCTGATACTTTTACTTCCAGCACTGGGATTTACAATGTCATAATAGAAAGAGAGAGATGCGAGCGATGTTGCCTCACCAAACTCAAGCAACGGTCAGCGAGTTGAGCGAGCGCCTGTGCGCTGAACACACGACTGCAAAGGGGATTCGGCAGTACCGACCATCACATACCATTCCACCTGGGTACATGAAGACCTGCCGATATTCCACGAGGACGACGTCGTTCATCCCATGGAGTATCTAGAAACTTTTGAGCG
Source organism: Leuctra nigra (assembly GCA_934045905.1). NCBI lineage: Eukaryota > Metazoa > Arthropoda > Insecta > Plecoptera > Leuctridae > Leuctra > Leuctra nigra. Next base: position 51,343,544 of record OW203763.1, read on the forward strand.
ATTTTTCGAGCGCTACGAGTTTGCCGAAGACCAGTGGGTGCGAACAGCCATCAACAACATGGCCGACATGCCACGAGACTGGGGCACAGTCTTTTTCAAAACATGGCCTGACTGGGAGGCATTTCGTCTCTCCTTCGCACACATGTTCTGGTCCGAGGAGCGTCAGGATCGCATCTTACGGCAACTCCACTTTGACAGATACGTAAGGACAGTCCACGGCTCGATGACGCAATTCTGTGTGCAGTGGATGCTGCGCGTCAAGTACCTGACTCCGGCTGTTCCCGTCCTCACATTCCAACGACTGATGTCACACATGTTCTCCGCCAATGTCGAGAATGTGCTGATTTGCGCGCGAGAGACGACGGCGGAAGGTTATTTGGATCTGCTACGACGCCTGGACGACGCAGCCAGTCGACGCCGCGAGAGGACGGCGAGGACAGAGGCCAAGCCCGAGTCCATGACCAACCAGAGCCAACAGTCATTCCATCAGACAGCGAGTAAGCCGCGTACTGTACACGTCAATCACGTGACGCTTAGCAATTGGCAAGATAAGGCAAGACACTTTCCGACAGAAGAAAAGAGCGAGATGAAACAACAATGTCGGAAACCAGACTCACATACGCAAGTGCCGATACTCCTCATAACACGACGCGAAGTGATCTCATGTGAAGACGCCAAGTTAACGATGCACGAGGCTGAAGTCGAGTTACCGGAAGTCAATTCAACGACCCAAGAGGAAACGTCGACCGCGGGAGCCATCGAGTTAACGACGCACGAGTGCACAGCCGACTCAGCGACGCCGCGTGAAGACGAGGACATGGCGAGGACATGGCGACGACCCTACTAATAGGCCACGACCGCCTCCTTCCCACCTTCCATCCTTACCTACTCTTCACCATCATCTCCCAATCATCATCGTAATCATTCATCCGTCGCCATTAGCCTCGCTGCAGAACAGTGCGACGTTAAGCCCCAGACAAAAAAATCATTGTTCATGGTATGATTTTTGTGGTGTAGATTAAAGTATGTTTCTTGATAGTCACCCTACTTTGATCTGGGGAGGTGACGTGCACGAGCATTAACTTTAGTTACATGATATTTATTATTATCCTCATATTATCTGCTAGGTACATTTAATTTCATGTTATGTCAATTACTAATTAAGTATGTCAATTCGTTACGTCTGTTTAGATAAAAGTATTGTTTCGATGTTCTCACCCTACTTTGATCTGGAGGGGTGATGTAACGAATCATTTGTATCATATTTGCAACTTAGATAGTATACATTCTTTTCCATGTCGGCTGCCTCTTATGTATTGTTTCCAGTCAACGTCATTGTAGCGAGCGAGGGACAGTGTCCTAGCCATCTACCCCTCTGGTATGCGGGTGGTAAGAAGACAGGTAGATACAGTTTTTTTATTTTATTATTTTATTAATAAAAAAAAAATTATTAAGCCAGTATAGCAAGTACATTGCCTTAGTATGTGTGTGTATCTTTTAGCTCCGTATCTCAGAACCATGTATTCCTCGATTTGTTTTTCAATAGATAAATATATAGTAGGCTATTTTTTTACGTACCTACTATATTATTTCTTTATAGCTCATAGATAACAGTCTCTCGACTCCAACGGCTGGTGTGTTGGATACCTCGGTTCTCGTTAGATCACCGAGGTTAAGCAACATTGAGCGCGGTCAGCGGTTGGATGGGTGACCATTCAACTCTGCCTTGCCAGGTTGCTGCCGTTGGGCCAGAGGGACTGGGGTGTTTGGGGGTTAGTGTGACGACCTCCCTCCACCTGTTATCAGTCTCTCGACGGCGCGGGTTGTGGAGGCTCGTGCTGTGAATGTTACACCGTCCTTCGGAAGGGACGTTAAGCCGTTGGTCCCCTTGGTATCTTTCGTCAGGAGTAGGCTACATGCCGGTACCGGGTTTCCTCTCCTCCCTTCTCTATATTACATTCTCACTAGTGGAGCCTGGCTCTGTTGAGAATATAGACTTAATAATAATAATAATAATAATAATATTAAAGTTGTAATACTTTTTAATTGGTCTTCTTAATAAAAAATATTCCCTATAAATACTGAAAATACTTAATTTTTTTAAAGAATAAAACTGCTACGTCAAAACATTCATAACATCCATAACTACTTACAAAAAATCAGGTCCCTAGGTGTAACCAGTAGAAATCGTGTTTGAAAATAACAATTTTTTCCCCATTGTTGACATTGTTTCCCATTGTCCCAACAATGAAATATCAGTTCCAAAAAATTTTAAAAACTAATTATTTCTTATTTTTCGTCTACAATACCTGTGTTATTTTGATTTTTATTGGTAAAAAAAAAATTGCAGATTTTTTGTCTAGGGGTAGGTGATAGCATGCATCAAAGGAAAGTAAGCCACAAGAATATCAAAAGGAAATTATCTTTTGCATTGAATAGCTATTATTAACGAAAGTAGTCTCAAATTATTATATTCAGTTACGGAATTCAATAACTATAAATTATTTGTATTTTTTATTTACATCGTGTTACACACGTTTTATGGTAAGTATACATTCTTCATAGTCTACATTGTATACGCGTGACAATTGCTATTTTGCTATAGTATGTCGATAACTCTTATATGGAATGTATTTTGGCACTAGACTAGGCTCCATGCAGTTGGGATCTCCATTGTTTTGGTATTTCATTGTTATAAACTAAATGATATTATATTTACGAAATTCAAAGTTTCAAATAAAGTTCCAAACTTCCCCGCAGATCACTGACATTTTCTTGCGTACCAGCGTAGTCCGGACGCGTATTTCCGAATTGCACCCGATTTCAGCACCGATGCTATATATGTCTATTAAGCCCCTCCCCCAAGAGGCGTGCGTAGTACGCCAGGCCAAGCGAGAACAGTTCTTCATACGCGGATATAGAAGTCGCACACAGTTTTTTCGGTTTTGATTAACAATCAACATGCAGTGATTGTAAATTGTAACGTTATATCAGAAGATAAATGGAAGTGTGTTGTTAGACCACGATTCGAAGGTGAAAACTACAGTAAAAAGTGGGCGAAGTTGTTTGTAATTGCGTAGAAAACGGACTGGTGTGTGCGGAAATCTTGGCCAAGTCTTATCAAATTTGATTCTATGAAAAGTTTCGTACTGAATTCATTGTGATTTTCGCTAAAGACTTTTATTTTGTATTTTGTTGAGATTGTGAACTTGTAAATTTCATTTTTGTCTTTGTTCTTCAGCAATTTGTCAGAAATAATACAACTATTGCTGACTAATTACTCTCCTTACTCAACCTTGACTTTCTGCAGTTAGCCAATGATACATATCCGAAACACAATTACTACAACAGTGACATTTCAGGTTTTGAAAATATGTTGGTGTCGGTGATAGTGAGTGTTTTTTTGGAGATCTTCTACCATCAAGCCGTTTTATGTGATGTGTTTTGAGATTTACGAATTTATAGAAGTGGTTCCACTTTAAATTAACAGTGATTGGTTTCAAAAATTTCGAAATAACTGTCAATGCATTTCTTTTATAATAGTGCAAGTTTAGTTTATATCAAGAATATGATAATAACTAATCTTCTTATTAGATATTTTAAGTAATTATCTCAACAAAATAAGTACACCTAATGTGTAACCTGCTTGCGAATTATTTCATTGTGATATGCTTTTTAAGATTTAGACACTATTAGGAAAATTACCTAATAAGTGGCCTACCTAATAAGTGACGGAACCCAAGGATATCAGACTCTCTCATTGTCATTAAAATGAATGTTGCATGTTTGTACATGAAGAAACTGTCTGAATGATAGTTACACCATTAATAAAAATAAAAAAAATCACCATATTAAAAGATGTTTTTAAAAGCACATCATAATGCTATTGTGTTGTATTGCATGTGTGTACCAAATTATACAGAATATAGAGTGAAAATTGTAACAGTAACTTTTATTCTTTTTCTTTCTTTATTAAAAATAACACATTGCAAAAAATTACGAGTGTACTTTTCAATGAATAACAATATAATTATGCTTACTATCATCGTCCTATTTTATTAGAAAGCATTTATGTTGATAATTATAATTGATGAATGAATTAAAAAAGTATGTTTTAATAATACCTATCCAATCAATTCTTATATTTTAATTTACAATTTGACATTAAATATAAGGTAAATGTTTCTTGGAAGACAGTACAAAAATACTCTAATGTTTTTCGGTCAGAGAGTATATAAGGGGCGTGACAAAGTTGCATGGTGCCGAAATCGGGTGCAATTCGGAAATACGCGGCCCGGCTACCCGGTTAAGAAATGTAATAGCCCTAGTTTAATTGGTTTGAAAATGTATTGTCAACCACCTGACCCAAAATATATTGGAAACAGGTTTTGCTTTAAAAAAAAATATATATATTTTGTCAAAAATATTGCATAGGACACACATTTTAAATTTCTTTAAAAAAGATGCCAAAAAAGCGTAGAATTCGATTCTTTTTTTATATAGATGTAAAAAATGCCCTGCGTGGCCATTAGGGATTCTATAAAAACAAGTTTTCTTAAGTTCATACAGAATATTGCATATCACACATTTTACATTTCTTTGAGAAGAATAGCTTAAAATTCGATTATTTTGTATCAAAAATTCAAAAAAGGCCCTGCGGGGCTAACTGGGGGGTGAGTCCCCCAGACCCCTTGTAGCAGTGAACTACCATTTCCTGATATCCATCGATCCCTATAATTTTGACCCCTTCCCCCTGTCAGAATAAAGTTCCTACGCGCCTGCTTGAGTTTGGGCATTATGGGAACTGGTTTGAGCTCGTTTGTTGACGCGGCAAGTTTGATTTAACCCGTAAAATCTATGGTGACGTCAACGCCCAACTCGTTCCTATAATGGAACTCACCCTATAAGTGATTGTACAAAAACAAAAACTTGTAAAAAAAACTGCCAAGCACCTTCTCACTTAAAACAATTGAGATCTAAAAGAAGGACCAAGCAATAATATATTGTTTAAACATTTTCGCACTTAAAATTCGTGAAATGATTTCGCCCAGCTACTGCCGCAAGCACAACACTATAAACCTAACGTTGTGTCCAAATTTGAAGAATACAATCTAAGTGAACCATCATTGTAAACTTTAACAAATTATAAAAATTAAAAACGACTTAAAAAATAAATTTAAAATCGAAATTAAAAAAATTAAAAATAAAGCTAGGCGCATTGTGTCAAAAAGAAGGCAACGTAAGAAAGAAGATGACGATAAAGGAGCCGAAGAAAGACAGAAAGTAGGAAGAAGATAGAAGAAGTCTACATGGTCGGTGCAAATTCAATGCGCCACGCATTATTTTTAATTTTTTTAATTTCGATTTTAAATTTACTTTTTAAGTCGTTTTTTAATTTTTATAATTTGTTAAAGTTTACAATGATGGTTCACTTAGATTGTATTCTTCAAATTTGGACACTACGTTAGGTTTATAGTGTTGTGCTTGCGGCAGTAACTGGGCGAAATGATTTCACGAATTTTAATTGCGAAAATGTTTAAACAATATATTATTGCTTGGCCCTTCTTTTAGATCTCAATTGTTTTAAGTGGGAAGGTGCTTGGCAGTTTTTTTTACCAGTTTTTGTTTTTGTACAACATGTCATATGGGGTAGAGGTTTATAGCAGCTTTCACTGATCATTAAGTGTTACCTATCATTACAGTTAACGCCAACAACGTCACTTCTTGTCTAAAGTTTTCTGTTTTTCTTTCAATAGTTCCGAAGTTAGTATAACGATAGGGTCAATTTCTTTTGGTTGAATTTGAGTTATCTCAAATTATAATTTTTTAAAAGTTCCCAACTTTGAGTCATGTGAATAACGTAAATTGTACGTGTATTGTTCCGGTGTAGACCAGAGTTTGTGCGTTCATCTCGTACTACATAATTGTCGCCACTTGGTAAACTGAAAGGTACACGAAAGATAGATGATTGCAAATGAGTTTCCTCATTTTTAAATTCTCCCAATTTCACTTTTTTATGTCATATAAACTTAATTGGTAAAGCGTGCAGGCTTACAGATGTTTACAACACATTTTAAATAAAATCCGGATGGTTTTTGGAAGGCAATGTAACTTAAAAGAAACTTAGTTAAGATGACCTAGCTGAGCCACCTGGTGTTTATAGTGCTGGTGGGAAGGAGTATGACGGGTGATGAAATTTACGCTACCCGCCTTACTCGCCTATGTACACGGATAGCATGGGCCGGCCTATACCTGGCATCTCCACCTCTCTGCCTCTCCCTGAGAGTTCAACTTAATGTTTACCTTTGTTCATGGCAAATACGATCGATGTTCATTTATTATTGTTGTTGTCTTCTTCTATAGGTACTTGTATACAGTTAACTAGCTTGCATTTGTATTAGTCTACTGATCTTATTTAGTGATTATTATATTGTTTTGTGATGTTGCTGTTGAAGATAATATTTTCATATTTTCAAACCAGGAAACTACTTCGTGCTATTGCCTATACTTGAAGAATATTATTGTATTGCTGATTTAAACAAGCCAGACCACTTCCGTACAACGTTCGCATCAAAACTAATGTTTTTTTCATTAATGCCAGATTAGGAGGAACATCAGTTTCAGGTTTATTTATTTCCATTAAACAATGTCACTTGATGAGACTTTGACTCACAGTTTGGAAATAAATCATGATAATTTAAAAGCGTTTTATTATTCTAACTTTTTAACGAAGACATTGTTGGATGATGAAATGAAATTTAAATCTCTCATCCCCACAGATTTCCATTAAATGTTTTACACACCTATAAATACACCTTGCATGGACCCTTTAGTGTAGTTTTTTGTTTATTGTAACCGAGCTTCTAAGATTGCCAGATTACAACATCTGAAATAATGAAATAATTTTGACTCAGTTGTGAACACCCAATATACCTATAGTAATGGAGCCATTTTGTGTGGTTTCTTGTTTCGTAACTGAACCATCAAGATTGACAAATTAGCATAATTAAAATAATACAATTTATTTTAGAAACATAAAGTTGTGATCACGTAATGGATGCACGTAATGGAGCCTTTTTGTGGTTTCTTGTTTCGTGTTGTTCTTGTTTCTTGTTGAGCCACCAATATTGACAAATTAACTCTATTATAAATAATTAAATAAGTGTGACAAATGAAAAGTTGTAAACACCTAATACACTGAATATTAGTAATGGAGCCTTTACTGAATTTTACTATTTACTTAATTAACTGAATTTTACATAATTAAATAATTCTGACAAATTAAAAGCTGTGACACCCTAATGCACCCAGTAATGGAGCCTTTTTTGTGTGGTTTCTAGTTTAGTAACTGAGCCACCAAGATTATGTTGATTAGCATGACCACGAATTGTTTTATTGCACAACTTTACGTACAACGTGTACATTGACAAATCATTATTATAGTCCAATGAGTATAATATTAAAAAAAGAAACTATGTAATCGTTGAATGTATTCGGATTAACATTTTGAATATATACGTAAGAAGGTTAAACATTTTTTAAGTAAATAAAAAGATAAAAAATAAAACGTTTGTTACGGGGATCGAACCCGTCAACGCCGTGTTCGAAGTCTCATGCCTCATGTGATCGAGCCAATTCGCCACACAGAAACCAAAGCAGTCTGTATCGTATCAAAGAAGAATAGCGGAACGTAAAACGACGTGCGAGTATATTCTGTTTCTCTGATATCTTCAGTGTTCACGATGGCAACTGGCGTGCCGCGATTGCGATGTTTCGGTCTATTGATGATCTTCACAGCATCCATGGACCTCTCATTTGAATATATATCCATGAAGGTATCATCGCTTATACAAATTAAAAAATAATATATGAAAAAAAAAGTTTTCCGGGATCGGGAATCGAACGTCGTTTTACGTTCCGCTATTCTTCTTTGATACTATACAGACTGCTTTGGTTTCTGTGTGGCGAATTGGCTCGATCACATGAGGCATGAGACTTCAAACACGGCGTTGACGGGTTCGATCCCCGTAACAAACGTTTTATTTTTTATCTTTTTATTTACTTAAAAAATGTTTAACCTTCTTACGTATATATTCAAAATGTTAATCCGAATACATTCAACGATTAAATAGTTTCTTTTTTTAATATAATACTCATTGGACTATAATAATGATTTGTCAATGTACACGTTGTACGTAAAGTTGTGCAATAAAACAATTCGTGGTCATGCTAATCAACAGAATCTTGGTGGCTCAGTTACTAAACTAGAAACCACCCAAGAAAGGCTCCATTACTGGGTGCATTAGGTTTTTCAGCTTTTAATTTACTAGAATTATTTAATTATGTAAAAAACTCGTGTTGAATTTGCCGTCTGGCGGCTCGCTTAATTGTTGTTGCCTTATCGGCTATATCAATTGCCAGGTAGTTAGTCCAGGAAAGTTTTCCAGGTGGGCGATCCCAATATCAGACCATTTTGCACAAAGAAGAAGAAGGGCGGAACGTAAATATTGATAATTTTCCCACTTCCGGTTTAAATTTATTGTTTTTTCTTGAAGTGGAGTGTCTAGCAATACATTGTCTTTATTGTTGCCAAATTTCAAAACTCTCGATGGACCCGTTTGACTTTTAAAATATTTAATATTTAAAATTGTAATAACTTCACTTCCGGTCAAAATTTTTCAGATTTTCTTTCAAAGGGCACCGCTTTAAATATGACTCTATGTCTCTGCCAAATTTCAACTCTCTAGACCAAACCGTGTAACCTGTGGAGATGGGCAAACAAACCGGCCGTGCCTAACTAACTAACTAACTAACTAACATGAAACTCAATCCTTGCATGTTTGAGGCCCAAAATTCACCCCGAAGGGATGATCGCAGCACTTTGATATTTGGTTAGGTGTTGTCAGGTGGCTAAATATACCCGATAACCATGGTTTTCAACTTTCATTTCTAAATGCTTGCATGCGTACTGACACCCCGAAATCGAGCCCGAAGCGCTTGCTGTATACAGTCGTGGTAGTAAGCTCGCACGTTGTATAGAGCGGTGCTTGGCAGCGTCGAGCTAACGCCCGACTAGATTTTAAGTACTGCATTGTGTCCTGGGGAAACGTCATATGCAGCGCAATGTTGTCACGTGACCCTTCTCAGCCAATCAGAGCCAACCACAAGCGATGGACAGCGTGCGTCAAACATATTGGATCAATCTCACTCAACTTTCTCCGTCTGCCGTTCCCATTGAATTTTTAGTATTAAAAATTTAATGGTTCTGCGTCGTTCGCCGCTATGTCGGGAAAATCTGTTCAACTTTTTACTTCTTGTCTAGTGTTGTCTGGGGATCGACTAACACGAAATAATGTATTAAATATAAAAACGCTCACTTAAAGTAAGTATAAAATAATTACCAGTAAAATTAAAGGAAGTGGCCGATTTCAACGACGAAACTATTTTAGATTTTCCCCATGGCTTTTGATCGCATTCTCGTAATTCGCTCTTTTCTGTGCGAGTGAAAACAATATCTTGACTCCATCTGAAGTGCGTGTTGCCGACATGCAAATCATTCCCGAGTGAAACCGTTTGCCTGGGGGCCTCCTCACACCCACCCCCATTCCCCTATACCCCCATACCCTCGATATACCCACTCAATAGCGTCACAATACAGGAATAAGAATATTACAAATAAAAACACGTACAGCCAACGCATAAAGTCCTGTTAATTCTTCACCCTTACAGAATATCATGTTACCACCACTCGTACAGCGAAGCTCGTAAAGTTGCCTATAGCAAACCCATAGTTATTTGTCAATAGAGGGATGACTGGATTACTGGGTTGTGTTCATCAGCCCCAGATAGATCACACAGATAAGGAAGTCAATGTTATGTCGATCGAACTAACATAACTTAACAACAACCAACTTTCTTTTATCGGAACTAATAATTTACTTTCAGTTAAAAAAAATATTATAGTGTGTTGGTGCATTTGGATCTCATTGGTATTGATTATTTTACGATTGTAATAATTAATTTTGGAAAATTTAAACTATTTAGATACTATTTATATACTCTAAAATTATTTAATTATTATGTATTTTTAATTATTTAATCCAAAAATTATTTTATATTAAAATGAAGTTAAGATAGTTTATTTGTATGTAATTTGTATTTAATAAATCTTCCAAATGGAATAAATCGGTTAATTGAATGAATCCTGGTGTCATGGCTGGCAACATAATTTGATCTATTATCAATCAGTGTGTGAATCATTGATCAGAAAATATTTGATTGTTATTGTAAACACTCAAACAGCTCCTATAACCATCAAACCTAAGATACATTCATTTGTAACAGAAGGCGGAAAGTAACTGAGAATCACAGTCACACAACGTCACTAGTCATTCCACAAAAATTTCATTATGGCTGTCGCGGCCGTGGTGTTAGCAGGGCAACAGAGCGACTGAGAGAAAATGAAAATGATAGCTGGTAGTGGACTGTAAGGTTAGAGATTGGTTTACCTTTACTGGCGTCGCGACGTCGGCGTCTTGCGATGATGTTCGTCGAAGTCTTGGGAACTCTGGGGTGTAAGGCCAGTGGGACACTGCAGTGAGGTAAAACGGGAATGGTACTTGGGAAATGATTGTAGAGAGTTGAAATAATAAACTGGGTAATCTTATAGACTTGGCTTCGATGCCTAACGAGAGATAACTATACTTAAGAGAAAAACTGAACACGCACTGCCTCGATGCAGGCTTGCTGGAGAACGAAACGAGAAGCGCCTGCTTTGTATCAGGTCACTTTACTAACTGAAGACCATGCGGTCGAGGAAAAACCACCCTTGACTTCAAGGGGATGACAAACCTAGATACACGTACAGTGTTGGGGAGGGAACTTTTAAAAAGAACGCGTTCCTAGGAACGCGTTACTTTTTTTGCAAACTTTTGAGCGAACGCGTTCTTTTTTGTATACAAAGAACGTGAACGTCAAACGTTCGTTTTAACCACGAACGTTTCGATCAAGTTCGCTCTTTCCTACTGAGCACTAAGCAGTCGAATCGGAATAAAGTCCGAGCCGATCCGAAGATTTCCAAAGTTTCTTTAACTCTGAGCGTGGATTGGTTACTATGGCGAGGGTAGTTTGAGGCAGATGTGGAAGGGGAAGTGGGGGCCCTCTTAGATTCTTCTCAGTTCCATTGAAGTTTCATGCGTAGTTAATTATATCGTTAATTTTTTTTGAAAAAGAACTTTTAAAAGAACTTATATTCGTTTTTTTAAGGAACGTGAACTTTTACTACACATGCTTAAAATAAAGAACTTGAACTTTTAAAAAGTTCATATATTTGGACGTGAACTGAACTTTTAAAAAGATCGTTTTAAAAAGGAACTTCCCCAACACTGTACACGTAACACTGCTTCCGGCATCAGCAAGCGGGAAATACAAAATGGCCCAAACATACCGCCCACCAAAAAGGAACTTTTTCGACTCGAAAAGAACCCAAAAAAAAGAGAGAGAGAAAACAAAACAGAATGGTCTCTTATACACGCCGGTTGAAGTGCGAATTGCCGCGACGCGGGCAATACCATCTTGGCCGGGATGAAGCTGGATGACACGTCCGATTGGCCAAGAGAGGGGGCTACTAGGAGCGTCAAAAAGAAACACAACATCTCCAACTTTCAAGTTGGAGGGACCACGTACCCACTTTCCTCGCTGCATCTGGGTGTTCAAGTATTCGCGGGACCAACGAGTCCAGAATGTTTGATGCAGCTGGCGTACGCGGTGCCAGCGAGTTAGTGCTGATTTCTCGCAGGAGAATTCTTGCTCAGGGGGAGCAAGAAGGGGGAGCCGATGAGGAAGTGGCCAGGCGTCAAATAATCGGGGCTTTCTTCGGGATCCGAGGAGGTAGCACACAAGGGACGACTATTCAATACGGCTTCTATTCTGCTGAAGAGTGTGGCGTATTCCTCAATGGTGTATGATGAGTCTGCGATGAGGCGATGCAGGAGAGACTTCGCGGACTTGACGCCGGCTTCCCAGAGTCCTCCGGAGTTCGGAGCGTAGGGCGGGTTGAAGTGCCAGCGAATCTCGCGTGAAGACAGAGCGTCGGCGATGACGGTCTGGTCTCGGGACAACATCTCGCAGAGTTCTCGTAGATGTCGAGCAGCGCCCACGAAATTCCGGCCGCAGTCAGAGTAGACATGAGCGGGGAGACCTCGGCGCGAGCAGAAACGGTCCAGGCAGGCGAGGAACGCTTCAGTGGACAACTCGGAGACCATTTCCAAATGGACTGCCTTGGAGGCCATGCACACAAACAGACATAGGTATCCTTTGGTTCATGGAGCGTTCCGGCGGGTGCTGGTTTTGACTTGGAACGGACCAGCGAAGTCCGTGCCGACATGAGCAAAAGCGCGAGACATCTGAACTCGGGCGGGAGGCAGATCACCCATCGGAGGCTGGAGAGTTTTATCACGGAATTTAGGGCACATCAAGCAGCTGTGTATGCGCTGACGCAGCAGTCCGCGGAGAGAGACAATCCAATAGCGCTGTTGGATCAGTGCTTGGACGGTCCTGGGTCCAGAGTGTAGAGACATTTGATGATAAGAGTCACATAATAATGCAGACAGATGGGCTTCCTTAGGAAGTAGGAGAGGATGACGCGCGTCTTCAGGCAGAGACGAGTGTCGCAGCCTCCCGCCCACCCTAAGATACCCGGCGGGGTCGAGAAACGGTTTGAGTGCGGCAAGACGAGACTTGACTTGCCCGTGTTGAGCTATCTGACGTAACTCAGCGGAGTAATATTGCCGTTGGGTGGCTTTGATGAAGATGTTGAGGGCGTCCTGTAGCTCCGGAGGAGTTAGAGGACCGGTCGGAGCGGGCGAGTTGAAGCGTTTCGCGAGTAGAATGCGGGCGAAGCGTATGACATAACCGTAGAATCGCCGTGCCTTTAGGAGAGTTGAAAACTTGCTGAAGGTGACGAGCAGCAGGTCGACGTCCACTCGAGCAGTGAAAATGACAGGAGATGGCTTGATTTCTGGCAACTCTGCACTTGACGCGAGGGGAGGCGAAGCACGAGGCCAAGAGGGCGGAGAGTCGCGCATGAAGTCCGGGCCGACGGTCCACTACGGATGCTCCTTCAGCTGAGACGGTGTCAATCCGCGAGAGGCACAATCGGCAGGATTGTCACTTGACGAGACGTGCGCCCAAGCAGTCGGAGAGGAATCTTCAAGCACCTCCACTACGCGGTTGGCGACGAAGTGTTGTTCGCAGAAATCGTCTTCAGGGCTTTTCTGGGGAGGGCGGCGAACCTCTTCCGACTCCCAGAACAGATGGAGTGTCTGGTCCAGTGGGGGGACGGAACACGCGAGCATGGAGAGAGGGGATGGGCACGACGGTGCATCAGAAACAGTCTGTCCTAACACCACCCAACCGAATATGGTATCGAGGGCTGACGGCGTCCCTCCAATCACCATGTCACCGGACTTTTGCAGTATGTCCGGGTAGAGATCTGCGCCAATCAGAAAATCGACTTGGTCGGGAACCTGGAACTGATCGTCGGCTAATGAGAGGCCACGATAACGATCGAACACTTCTAGAGAAACTGTATTGTTAGGAAGCTGACTCGAGATGGAGGAGAGGACAACTGCCTGAACGCCTAGAGGCTTGTGGCGCAAGAGGCGAGAGGCAATTTTACAATTGACAGTGCCAATGACACGAGCGGAAGAATTACCAATGCCGAGTAATTCAGTTTGGCTGGGGTTAACTTTCAATCCAAGCTTCTTTGTCAAAGAGTGTGTGACAGCTGAGATTTGAGATCCCAAATCAATTACGGCACGAAAGGGTTGATAATTCCCTTGTGCATCACTGATGAACCCACGGACAGTACCTAAGAGTACGGTCTTGAAACTTGAGTTGTCCTTGGGCTGACAAGTCATGGCCCGCGGAGGGTCAGTATCAGCAATGGTATCAGCAAGTGGAGGCAAAGCTGATTGAGAATTGACGGTCTGTTGTGGAGAGAGCGTCGACTGGGGGGTTACAGGGGGGGTTGTTGCTGCAACGGGATGCAACAGCGAATGGTGTTGCTTACTTTGACAAGTGGTGCATGATTTCTTCGAGGTGCATTGAGCGCGTGCATGAGCTCCCAAACAATTGAAGCACCGCTTCAGACGTCGCAATGTTTGATACTTTTCATCGCGAGTTTGAGCGAGGAAGATACTACAATTGTAGAGGGTGTGTCCTTGGTTGCATAATGGACATTTGTGATAACCAGGCGGTGGCGTAACTTTGCTCGCGACAACTTTATTCTCGGCTGCAAGTAGAGAGCTGAGTCGCTTGATCGGCGACGTGGTCGCGGTGACATTCGGATGACTTGATGTTTGCGTGTCGAGACCGCATAATTCTAGAGTACGCGACTGATCCTCGACGAATGTAATCAACGATGCGTATGAGGGTGTAGCATGTGATGACATCTTGTTTTCGAACGCCTTACGAGATGCGAAGTCTAGATTACGCAATGTAAGCGAAAACAACAAAAAATCTGCCAACTCAGCGATACCGAGAGCCTTCAAAGCGGCAATACAATTCTTATGAATTCGTAAGAAATCTTGCAGTGAATGATGCGAGCTAGATTTGAGAGACGCAAAGTCTAGGACTTGTTGAATGTAATTACTCGCCAATAATCGTTTATTTTGATAACGCTGAACGAGCGCATCAAAAGCGAGCGAGTAGTTTTCATTGTCAATTTGAAAACCAGAAATCACGGAGAGAGCTACGCCAGACAATGTGGATCGTAAATAATGGAATTTTTGCACAGAGTTCAGTGACTCATTTGTGTGCACAAGCGACGTAAACAAAGAATAATATTCTGGCCATTGCTTCGTGTCCCCAGAGAATGTAGGTAAATCAATGCGTGGAAGCTGATTTATTACGATCGGGGAAGGCGTGACCATGTTCACTGGAGGAGGTATGACATTGACCTTAGATTCAGCCAACAGAAATGCGGATTGAGCTGCGTAAATTATTTCCTCAAAACCTACTGAGACCTTAGAAATTTCTAGCGGTTTGATCGTCGGGTCAAGCAATGAGTTGTGATTAATAATGCTGGTTTGCAGTGCTTTAAATTCCGCTTGTAGCACTGTAATACGCTCAAAACGGCCTTTTACTGCGGCTATGCCTTCAGGTTTCAAATTCTTGAAGCTTTCATATGTGCGTTGTGCTTCTGAGAATAATTCTTCGCGTTGCGTCTTGAGTACTTTTTGTTCTCGCTTTTGTTCCTCCATGACGAAATGAGCGTAGGAAACAAAATGTGAGCCAAAATGTAGATGACGAGACTGAGTAAATAACTACGCGAACAGAGGTCAAGGTCACTGAACGCAAAACTTATTCCGTACAAGAGAGAGAAACTTCCTTCAAGGTCACTGACCCCGAGGTGAAAACTTGGGGGGTGAATACCACAAGAAATGAACGAACAATAGAGAACAGCTCTACTGATCCAACATTTAAACAAAGAGAAAAACTCTAGCATGAGAACTAGCGAGAAAAACGAAGAGAAAACCACGGCTAGAAACAAAGCTCCGGCTCAAGGTCGACCAAAATATGTCGCGGCCGTGGTGTTAGCAGGGCAACAGAGCGACTGAGAGAAAATGAAAATGATAGCTGGTAGTGGACTGTAAGGTTAGAGATTGGTTTATCTTTACTGGCGTCGCGACGTCGGCGTCTTGCGATGATGTTCGTCGAAGTCTTGGGAACTCTGGGGTGTAAGGCCAGTGGGACACTGCAGTGAGGTAAAACGGGAATGGTACTTGGGAAATGATTGTAGAGAGTTGAAATAATAAACTGGGTAATCTTATAGACTTGGCTTCGATGCCTAACGAGAGATAACTATACTTAGAGAAAAACTGAACACGCACTGCCTCGATGCAGGCGTGCTGGAGAACGAAACGAGAAGCGCCTGCTTTGTATCAGGTCACTTTACTAACTGAAGACCATGCGGTCGAGGAAAAACCACCCTTGACTTCAAGGGGATGACAAACCTAGATACACGTAACACTGCTTCCGGCATCAGCAAGCGGGAAATACGAAATGGCCCAAACAATGGCTGTAAAATTAGATAAATCTCTGAACAAATTTATAGAAGTTATAAATCGTGGCCGCATGGTTGGCATGTGGGAATTAGGAAGAAATTTCGAACAGATAGCTCTAGTGAAATTGTGCAAGGTCTCTGGAAAATTTTTAAAAGTCATAGGTACTTTGACTGCTATTGTATTTTTTCCGTAATTGTTATTATATCGAGGAACTATATACTGGACCTTCCGAGTATTGTATTAGTGCATTTTGGTGATCATTGACATCCTGTCGGCGAACACTAAAATACATAACGGATTTTATAATATTACCTAATAGCTGTTACTTTTTAAGTTGATGCACAAATAGAATAAAACTTCTTATTATTAATACTAACACACATTGAACCAGCTAATTAGTGAATTCATATTAATTTTTGTTATAGGGAGGTATATTAAGATTTTGTTGTTAAAACTCAATTTTTTGGTACTTCTTCAAATAAAAATACAACTGTGTAACCCCTGGTTAAACAGGTTCCATTACAATTTTTTTTTTTTTCATTGTGCCGTTCTGATGTTAAACGCATCATGGTAAGATCTCATCAACTAAACACTATCTTCTTCTCTTCTTATTCCTTTAAAAAATCTATTAGAAAAAGCATTTTAAATGCTCTCGGATTAATATCAAAATCCTGAGATCTGTCGAATAAACGAAAATCTTTATACTTGTGTCTAATTAGCATTTGTTCAATGACGGTCTACTAAGATTTAAACAATATGTCACAGGTGATAAGTTTTAAGTAGTTTGGGAAATCACACAGCTCATAGGAAATAACAGAATTGATATTTTTGTGATTGAATCGCATCGAGTAGATATTTGTGTGGATGGACGTTGTTGACAGACAAAAACCAGTTTTTCAAGTCATCCCTCTGTTGTCAAATAACTATGGCTTAGCTGTAGGCAACTTATCGAGCTTCGCTGTACGAGTGGTGGTATCGTGATATTCTGTAAGGATGAAGAATTAACAGGACTTTATGCGTTGGCTGTACACACAATGAAATAAACCCCCTGTGCGATAGTTAATAATAATCACTGGCAACCTCTATCGATATTGGACTTGCAACTCCAAGATAACTCCGTTCGTTTCAAGTGAACTTCATTTCGTGTACTTGTGCTACCGTATGTTTCCAATGTTATATGTGACTCTCTATATGTGAATATATTTATATAGCTGAATATACTAAGAGTATTCTATACCGACACCCGTGAAAAAATGAAATCGCATTATACATAATTTATAAAATATCAATTGGCAAGTTTTCTTCAAGAACGGATAGGTTATAATACCGTACAATTGTTTTGCAAGCTGTTCGACTGTCACAATCACATTCACAATTGTCACAATGATTGGGATTTTCATTGTGAAAAGATAGCAATGAAAATGAACTATCTAAAACGTACAGTTATTTCCACGTTCAATTGACTTTTCAATTACCCTTGTTCTATTGATCAAACTGTTTACTTATGGCGCAGATTACATTGCCTAATTAGTAAGAGCGCTAATTAGTTAAACTTACATTGTAGCGGCAGAATAATTTTCTCTGCTTTTACTGAGAGTGGTTGGTAGAAAAAAATGCGACATTGTTTATGCATACTATAGGACACAACAACTCTGCCTTTCTCCCATAGGAGAATAGCGCAACGCATGATGTATGTGCGTACACTTGGCTAAAGTAAAAGCGGTATTTGAACAACGAAACGGATTGACGTGGTTAGTTTCTTAACAATCAATCAAACTATTATTTGTAATGAAATCAAAGATGACGCGTTATCATATTCATCGGATAATGCCAACAATATTTATCAGCAAATCAGTTTCTTGTGAATACCATTTCTACTTTGGCCGAGTGTCTACATATTTTTTTTTTTAAATAAGTCGCACCCTCAGAATGGTATAGTTGTAACTCAAAAATCGCCATTTTCAGCTAGAGCTGTTTCAATGTTAGACCTTCTTTAAAAAATCAATGAAAGAAAAATAGTAAAGCAAATATTATTATAAAATAGAAATGGTTGTAGGCTATAAAGAAAAGTATTATCTATAGCATATTTCACTTTTAGGAATTTAGATAATAGCTATTTTATGACTTACGACCCTTCTCTACCAACACAAATGCAGAATGCATTATATTGTATTGGACTTGGAACCCATGATTTCATATAAGTAAATGAATAACTTTCATAGTTTCTTGTAGATTGCAAACTTAAGGTGTGATTTTATTTTACAAATTTGATAGGTTATAAATATAATTACATTTTATTTTATTTTATATGATTACTTTCATTTATATACGTGGATTTTATAGAATTTTCTTTCCTCTAACCCTATTCATACTTTAGCCATTATGCCTATGATAATTTAAAGTACTATTTTGGTTACCTGATTTTGATTATTTTGATTATGTACACGATTAGGTACCTCTTCTTGATACTAATATCAAAATAATATAATAGAATACATACTCTTTAGAAGACGTAAGAACATTACAGCATTTCAGCGTGTTTTCACATTAGCTAGGAGTTACGACCGTTTTACACTGAAGAAAATCTCACTTTGCAATCTATATTCAGTGCAAGAGGGAAATGACTAAGTCTTTTTTCTTAGTTACAACCATACTCTAATGAACAATCAATCACAGCATGTTCTTCAAAATGAAAAGGGAACTTGCCGCACTCTAGCGGCCTAGATTGAACTAGAGTTATTCTACTAAAATAGAGCAAAACATTACGAATTATTTGACGTATCTAACTCAAAAATCATATTTTTTGAGTTACCAATACCATTCTGAGGGTGCGAAGTGTATTCTCTTGTGTGGATAGCTCAATACCAAAATTAGTATCCAACATGGAATATAGTGGAGCGGTCGCTCCACACAGCCAAGTCGTACCGTACACTCACAGTCACTCAACATACCGTAAATGCATATAAAACTGAGGAGCAGACCAACTACTTTTACTGTAAGCAACAACATAGCATTTTCGGCCTACTGGATCTCAACAATGGAAAATCTCTCATTGTTGTGACATGTCTTAATTTTGAGCTATGGCCCACCTGACAACATATACATCACGCGACAACAACCAGTCATGCCGTTTACGACCTAGAAGGCAGTGAAAATCGTGAATCGTCGTCGTCGTCGTCGTCGTCGTCGT
>OW203763.1:51364105-51387815 GCA_934045905.1 Leuctra nigra
CCAGTCGACGTCCTGCATTTGTCTGCCATGCATGGCCTCTTCAATCCCCTTCAACCATGACGTCGCTGGCCTTCCCCTTCTTCTTCTTTCTGCCGGGGTCCATTCAAAACTCTCATTGGCCACCTCTCTTCACCCATTCTTCGCATATGGCCGTACCAAGATAACTGCCTCTCCTCCACTCTGTCCACTATTGAGTCCTGTACGTCCATTCTTCTCCTAATTTCTACATTGGGAACGTGTTCAATACGAGACACTCTACAACTACGCTTTAGAAAATCCATCTCCAGAGCTTGCAATCTGCCCTTATTACGGTTGCTCAAGTCCCAACTCTCCGCTCCGTAAGTAGCTATAGGCTCCACAATAGTTCTGTAAATAGTTTTCTTTGTATTTCTCGTGATCTCATCACTCCACCAAATGGAATTCAGTTTTTGTATAGCAGATCTTCCTTTCCCAATCCTACATTTTATGTCCAGATTACTATTTCCTTCCTTACTAATAGTCACTCCTAAGTAGACATATCCTTCACAGCTTTCTATAATATCTGCCCCAAAATCAAGATTCTGACCAGCACCATTCGTGACAAGGTATTTTGTTTTCTCGGTGTTAATTTCCAGACCCCATTTCATATATTCTTCCTGAAGTTTGCGGGCCATATAATGTATGTCGTCTTCATCCCGTGCAACTAAGACTTGGTCATCCGCAAACAGCAGAGTAGACAAAGTTCTACCACCACCCATCTCTATCCCCATCTGCCCACATTTCCTGCACCATAAGTCAAGTGCTTCAGAAATATACAGCTTAAACAAAAGCGGAGATAGACTGCATCCCTGTTTGACCCCTTTTGACAGTGGAAATGAATCTGATACCACTTGCCCTACTTTTACTACACTCTCGCTATTTCTATACAAGGTTTTAATTGCATTATAATATGACGAATGAACCTTTGCTCTGAGAGTGTTAAATAGCGGTATAAGCGGTACGCTGTCGAATGCCTTCTTTAATACTATAACTAGGAAAACGCTCTGAGTAACGCGTTGATGAGCGAGCACGGATACGGCGCAATACCTCGAACCGAAATTCTGTTTATCGAAAATGTCCTTAAAAGCCAATAATTCTTGAATTTCGTCACAGACTTGTATGAAAATCTCCAACAATTCCTAAAATATTGGTCCCAATAACCACGCAAAGTTTTAAGTTGATCGATTGAACCTTTATGATTGAACGATTCCTTGTTAATTAACAAAAATCACAGGATCTCGTTCATAAATTATTTAAACGGTCATATCAGTTTCATAATAATATACGTTTGAAAGTTTCTGCTCTAACAACATTGAAGTGAAGATTCGAAGATGCCGTGAAATGTGAAATTCGAGAAATATGACAGCCAACACGCAAAATATCCGTAAACTGTCAATAACTGTTGAATTTAAACACAGTTTAGTCTGAAAATTTTCAAAAATACAGATAATGTTGGACCCGATGACCATGCAAATTTTTAAGTTGATCGGTCAAACGGTTCTGGTTTAAATTTTAAAAAGCACATGAAATATTTTTTTAAAATTTAACCAATGAGACGATTTGGCTGAAAATTTGTAAAATAAGAGACAATGTTGGTCTTAATGACCATGCAAAATATAAGGTTGATCACATTTGTCGAAGACCATTTTCATTTTTCAGCCTATCAGGAGATGTTTATTTAAATTTTAACCAATTGATAGATTTCAAAAAAAAATTAGGTCAGCAAACAGAGAAGGTTGTCTCTACATGTGTGCAAAATTTCAGGTCGATCGGTGAAACGGTGCGATTTCAGTTGCTCCATTTAGCAGCCAAAAACAAAAACAAAAAAAAAAACAGAGGTCCGTGTCAAACGAGTCAAAAGGAGACGCTCGCTTCGCTCGCTCAAAAAGCAGATGGGTTTCTCTCCCTCTTGATGTTAACTTTTCTATTGTGTGCTTTATAGAAAAAACATTGTCCATACAAGATCTTCCTGCTCGAAAGCCACTTTGTTCTTCGGGCCACTCAATTACTTGCTCAAGTCGTGAAGCTAAAATACGCCCGTACAGTCGTCCAATTGAACTTGTTACTGTAATACCTCTATAGTTAGAGCAATCACTCTTCTTTCCTTTCTTGTAGATTGAGTAGATATATCCCGTTTTCCAATCTTCCGGGACATCTTCACCTTCCTAAAGACATTTATTGAAGATGTCTGCTAATATCTCCAGGGCTCTTACCGGTGCATACTTCACTAGTTCAATTGGAATACCTCCAGGACCAGCCGACTTCCCATTCTTAATTCTCCTCAAAGCCTGCGCTATCTCCTCCACTGTAATACGTGAAACTGGATCCTCTTCTTCTCTCTCAGGAGCAGGGGTCGTTTCCCTTAGGAATTGATGTCGATTTTCAGTTAAAAGATTCTCATAATAATTCTTCCAATCTTGTACGCTAATCGTCTGGTTTCTAAAAGCTTCCTTCGAGTTTCTCCTCAAACCATTGATCGTCTTCCAAGCTGCAGCTGTCCTTGTCCCTCCCATAAAACTACCTATTTCGGCACATTTCCTTTGCCACGTCACATTTTTTTTTGATTTTATTTTTCTTCTTACTGTTCTATTAACCTGGACATAGTTCTGCCTATCTTCTGCTGACCTTGTAGTCAACCATTTTAAATACATTTCTTTCTTCCTATCCACTAATTCCTTACATTCGTCGTCCCACCAGTAACTCTGCTTAGACTGTCGTACCTGATTTCCCCTAGGGCTTCTTTTGCAGCAGCTTTCATACTTGATCTTAGCGAAGTATATTGTTCAACTGCACTACCCTGGCAATCACTACTTAATTTTTGTGCTAGCCTTAGTTTATACAGGAACGTGGTTGAATCGTCATGAAATCCAGATAAGTTGTATGATTCATCTGAAATCTTCGACGTCGTGTTCTCCCTTGACCCGCTTGAATTGCTTTGTATATACTTAAAAGCAATCTTTGCTTTTACTAAGTAATGATCCGATCCACAATTTGCTCCTCTGTATGATCTGATATCCTGAATCTTGGTGCACATCTTCTGCCTTACTATAATATAATCTATTATAGATCTGAGACCTCTTGTTGGCTGTTCCCAAGAATACTTATGAATTTCCTTATGATTATAGAAGCCGTTACCAATTTTAAGGGAATATCTTTCGCACAGTTCTATCAGTCTTTCACCATTGTCATTGATTACTTGTTCTCCGTATCTTCCGACTACAGGGTGGCCTATTCTTGAACCTACTCTTGCGTTCAGATCACCCATCAAAAATAATTCGTTTCTATTACTTACTGTGTCTAGGAACGATATAATGTCATTTTCGAAACGGTCTTTAGTGATCATGTTTGCATCATCTGTTGGAGAGTATACCGCCACAATAGCTACATTTAGACCATACAATTTTAAATTCACTTTCATCAATCTCTCGTTGAACACTTCCCAATTCATTATGTATATCCCAAGTCGTTTATGAATCATTACAGAGACTCCACATATAGCTCTTTTATCTGTTGGTACCCCACTATAGAAATGCCAGTATTCTCCTAGTTTCTGGATGAGAACATATGGATGAGAACATCCATATTGTGTGCCTTTAGTTCTTCTAACACTTCGTCTGTTTTAGTACTGAGACCTTGTACATTCCATGTGCCCATACTCAAAGTCCGTTTCCGTAGCCTAAGTCGTCGTTTGTTTGATCCGTCCGGCTTACTATTCTTGCAAGGATTTGTAACGGTAAAGTTTTTATAGGATTGGGTTGTTAGCCCAAAGCCCAACCTCCAGACTCGGAGGGCCAGGGTTTTCTGTCGGGGTTTTCCTTCCCTTAGCCAAAGTTGTTCCAGTTAGATGGCGCCGGAGATTCGCCATTCACCCTCTTCCGTCTGCTACATGACGACCATCCATTGGCCGCCATGTACCCAGAGGTCACGTCGTGGACGTGGAAGTAGGATTTGCTGGTAATACTGACTTACTGGCTTATTAGTAAACGTACTTTGTAAATAATTATAAATTCAAGGTTGCAATGTTCTCGGTCGCCATTTTTAAAACCGGAAGTTTTGAAAACGGCTGTACTGATTACAACCAAATATGGGAAATGTGTAGGTCTAATAATTATGAATTAAAGACGACATTATTTTCGGCCGCCATTGTTAAAACCGGAAGTGAGTCATAGATCGTAAAGGGCTGTACCCATTGCAACCAAATTATGCAAGCATGTAGGACTAATAATTTTGAATAAAATACGACATTATTTTCGGCCGCCATTGTTAAAACCGGAAGTAACGTCATATATCGAAAACGGCTGTACCGCTTGCAACCAAATTTTGGAAATATGGAGGACTAATAATTATGAATTAAAGACGACATTATTTTCGGCCGCCATTGTTAAAACCGGAAGTGACGTCATATATCGAAAACGGCTGTACCGATTACAACTAAATCTTGGAAATATGTAGGACTTATCATTATGGATTAAAGACGACATTATTTTCAGCCGCCATTGTTAAAACCGGAAGTGACGTCATATATCGAAATCATCTGTACCGAATGCAAACAAATTGTGCAAATATGTAGGACTAATAATTTTGAATTAAAGACGACATTATTTTCGGCCGCCATTGTTCAAACCGAAAGTGACGTCATATATCGAAAACGGCTGTACCGATTGCAACCAAACTTTGGAAATATTGAGGACTAATAATTATGAATAAAAGACGACATTATTTTCGGCCGCCATTGTTATAACCTGAAGTGACGTCATATATCGAAAACGGCTGTACCGATTGCAACCAAATTTTGTAAATATGTAGGGCTTATAATTATGGATTAAAGACGACATTATTTTCGGCCGCCATTGTTAAAACCGAAAGTAACGTCATATATCAAAAACGGCTGTACCGATAGCAACCAAATTTTCGAAATGTGTAGGACTTATAATTATGAATTAAAGACGACATTATTTTCGGCCGCCATTGTTAAAACCGGAAGTGACGTCATATATCGAAATCGTCTGTACCGATTTTGCAACCAAATTGTGCAATTATGTTGGACTTATAATTATGAATTCAAGACGACATTATTTTCGGCCGCTATTTCAAAACCGGAAGTGACGTCATATATCGAAAACGGCTGGATCGATTATACGGAACTTAAGCTATTCTTCTTGGATAATTATTTTCATCTTAAACCAAACGCAACTTTTCTTAATAACCAAATCGGTTGAGGCGTATTTTTTTCAAGAAATTAGTCCCTGCTCGGACATGTGCTACAAGCTGTATGAATTAACTCACAAAAGAAGTGATATCCAAGAAAAAAACACTCCGTGTAAAAAAGGCAGCTAAGTCTCTTTACTTTAAAAAATTCAACACCGAAAAGGAGTGATATCAAAAAAGGAGCCAAGTCAAAGACATTTCCAAATATTAAATCGTATTTTTAAAATAAAATAATAAACACTGAGAAATACTTTACAAAAGGACTTGGCGCATCGTTTTTTTAAATACATTTTTTCTATTCATAAGCATAAACCATTTACTACCGTCATTTACATTTTTTAGAATGATTAAGACACAACTTTCAATTTTTACATCGTTAAACTGTAAAACATTTTCTATTTAAATATGACCGCGATGAAGCGTATTGCCTATGTTTTCTATAAATACACAAAGTTATCTTCGTAATATTGTTTCGTGGTCAACATAATTAAGTCTCATGCGTTAAACTGTCTCATCATGAAATAAATTTTTATTAATCCGCATTTTATAACAATACACTTCACAAAGTACACAGTGACGGCACATTGAATTTCTTTCAATTTTATAAATTTATACACTTGACACTATGCCATTTATATACAACCGTCATTTAGAATTTTTAGAGTAATAGGGAAACATCTTTTAATTACATATTATACATACCTACTGTAAAATATTTTCTATTAGAATATGTACGTATGCTATAAAACTTGTTGCCTATGTTTTCTATAAATACACAATAGTTAGATATCTACGTATCGTAATATTGTTTCGTGGTCAACATAATTAAGTCTAATGCGTTTAACCTTCTGATCATGAAATACATTTATATTAATCCACATGTTATAACAAAACATTTCACAAAGTACATAGTCACATTGAATTTATATTAATAATTTTAACTTTATACACTTGACACTTCAAAAATATATAATAGTGTTCCAAAGATAGTTCGTAATTATTTGACAACGTTTCATGATTTCCTTCAGTCAAGATCAAATTATGAAAAGATACCCTTCTTATATCCCCATATTAACAGTGCTATAAGAATATGTATGAGCCCACTTCCAATAAATATTTAATTCTTCCATCCTTATATTACTTATCTTTTACAGCATGAAATCTTTCTACTATCATCCATTGACAAAACTATAATATAGGCATTACTAAAAGTAGCTTGATTCATAGATTCTGGCTCTAATATAGAAAGAGGAAAATGTAACCTACTTTAAATTTCTTTCCACTTTTAGTATTGAAAGAGGTCTTTAAAAAAACGATGAGCCAAGTCCTTTTGTAAAGTATTTCTCGGTGTTTATTCTTTTATTTAAAAAATACGATTAAATATTTGGAAATGTCTTTGACTTGTCTCCTTTTTTGATATCACTCCTTTTCGGTGTTGAATTTTTTAAAGTAAAGAGACTTGGCTGCCTTTTTTACACGGAGTGTTTTTTCTTGGTCACAAATTCCGTAATAAAAAGTGTTGGAACATAAGTGTGAAGTTTTGAATTTCCGAAAATGTCAATGACGCCTAAGCTCCTGCGTGATTATTTCCTGCATCCTGCTCTCGGAGAACCATCTTGATCGCGTTAAGCGTGATTCATTCCATGAGCATTGCCAGCAAATAGAAGTGCTCCTAACTGATTCCAATGAATGCTCCCATTCACCTTCTTCACGCGGCGTCGAAACAAGCTGAATGGCCAACAAGTGAATTACATCAGAGTGATTTGGATTCCCACCAGTGAGACTGGACCTGACGTCACAAAACATTTGTTTCACTTAATTATTCACACAAGCACAGAATCTAGGTGAGCGGTCGCTCCACCCAGCCAAGTCGCACTGTAGACTCACACTCACTCAACATACCGTTACTGCCTAATAAACTGAGGAGCAGACCAAACACTTTTACTGTAAGCAACAAAATGGCATTTTCGGCCTACTGGATCTTAACATTGGAATATCTCACATTGTTGTTAAATATCTTAATTTCGAGCTATGGCCCACCGAACACCATATACCAAATTTGAGAACAACAGGTTATGCCATTTGCGAGCTAGAGGGTCTTGAAAACAGGGAAATTACACCCCTTTTAACCCTTTAAGTAGTGAGTTAATTTGTAGGTAGGTAGAGGTAAAAATTATACCTTTTGGGATGTGTTAGGAAGCAGATTTTTGTATGATAGGAATATAAGCTATCAAATATTAAACAAATTTTAAAAATTTCAATATTTTTTTATTTTTTTTCTATGTTTATGTAGAATGCCAGCACGTAAGAGATACGTGCATAAAAGGGTTAAAATATCTGATGATGATGATGATTCAGATATGAGGAAACACTGTTGACAGAGCAACAGCCTACGGCCGAACCGATCGATCTGAAATTTTTACCACATGTGCACTTTTGGCGTCTGATGATACCTTGCCCCAACGAATTTTTTGTGCCGCCATTTTGAAACCGGATGTTACGTCATATCTCAAAAACTGAGGGACCGATCGGGACGAAACTAGCGCCAAACGATTCGGGCGGTCATCTTTATAAAATATCAATAGTCGAAATAGACATGTACTATTACCGAAACCGGAAATGACGTCATAAAAATGAAAAATCTTAAATAATCTCTTATCCTCCTCAGACCCCTGGTATCCTGTAGGATACACAAAAAGTGACCGCCTTCGGTACTTATTTCCAGAGCCACCGAAGTCGTAGGGACTTGCAGTTCGGTATTTTTAGATGTAACTTAGGTTGAAGCACATAACAGAATTTTTTTGAAGATTGTATGTTATTGGTCGACGCTGTGACAATCATCTGAATATTAGCTACCAAAAAAATGGGCGCATTGTAAAACCCTTTTTATAGTAATTTAATTAAATTGTAATTATTCATTGTAGAACATAAAAAATACATGTTTTATTGCTTCAATGCCATAACAAAACACCATAGATTATATTTTAAAAAAATTTATCAATAACTTTTTAATAAGTCAATAAAAATAAAAAAATAATTAAAACATTAAAAAACATCGAAACATTTTTTAGATTTTTTTTATATTTAAAAAAAAAATTAAGAGATTTTTTCTTAGGGAAATAAAATTCACCAAAATCAGAGCAAAAAAATATGTCTGGGTCTGAGGAGGTTATAACAATAACTTCATATTCAGAAGGCTTATAATGTTGCAAAAAACAAGACTTGTAAAAAGACGCCAAGCTCTTCAACGCCTAAACGGATTGAGATCTATGAGGAAGGCCAAACAAAATTTTCTTAAAACATTTTCGCAATCAAAATTCGTGAAATCTTTTCGCCCAGTTACTGCCGCCAAGCACAACAATGAAAATCTATACCGTTCTGCCCACATTTGACATGAAAGAAGACACCAAATTACAAGTGTAAACCGTGACAATAAACTTAAAAAATCATTACAAATTTAAAAAAAATATTAAGTAACTAACGAATTCAACGTTTCAATAAACTAGGAAAACGCTCAGTGTACCGCGTTGATGAGCGAGCACGGGTACGTGTAAATTCTCGAACCGGAAATGCGTACACAACGCACAAAAACATATACATCCACATTGAATTGAAATATGATCCACTTATTCAACATAAAAGTATGCTTTTCATCGAAACTTGAAAATAGCATCCAAGCACCCTGGTAAGCAAATCAGATTCAATTCAATTGGCAATGGAAAACAATCATTTCGATACTTCATATCTGACAGATGTTAAAACTGTCAATAAGTGCATATGTTCTTGACTGATTGGGCTGAAAATTTGTAAAATAAGAGACAATGTTGGTCCTAACGACCATGTAAAATACTAGGAAAACGCTCGGTGTAACGCGTTGATGAGCGAGCACGGACAGGCGCAACACACCTCGAACCGAAATTATGTCTATCGAAAATATCATTTAAAGCCAATAATTCTTGAATTTCGTCAGACTCAAGTATAAAAATTACAAAATTGTCCTAAAACATTAGTCCCAATAACCATGCAAAGCTTGAACCTTTTGAACCTTTCTGATTGAACTGTTCCTCGTTAATATTCAAAAATCACAGGATCTCTTAAAAAAAAAATACCTGGGACCACTCATATGATAAAAGTGTGTGTACTTACACAATATTAGATCGATCTGTTGAATGGTCATATCAGTTTCATACGTTTGAAAGTTTCTACTCTAACTACCTTGGAACTATAAAGAGTCGAAGTAGCCGTGATCAACATTTTCGAGAAATTTGACAGCCAACACCCAAAATGTCCGTAAAACGTCAATAACTTTTGGATTTAAACATAGATTAGTCTGAAAATTGTCAAAAATGCAGATAATGTTAGTCCCAATGACCATGCAAAGTTTTAAATTGATCAGTCATACGGTTCAAGTTTAAATTTAAAAAATGACATAAAATATTTTTTTAAATTTTAACCAATGGGAGGATTTGGCTGAAACTTTGTAAGATTGGGTACAATGTTGGTCGCCATGACTTGTCAAAATTTCAAATTGATCGGAACTACCAATCAAAAGATATTTTTTTAAAAATTTGAACCAATCACATGAGCCCGTTCAAAAACGATCCCAGGGACCGCATAGATTACGTTAGTATATGTGCAAAATTTCAGATCGATTGGTTGTGCCGTTTGACCTGGGCAGTGAACACAAAAAAAAAAAAAAAAAAAAAAAAAAAAAAAAAAACACACAGAGAAAGTGCCGTAAGAGTACCGTGGTGACGCTCGCAACGCTCGCTCAATGAGTTGGATCAGATTTATATGAGACCATTTTGATAGGTCAAACGGTGGTGTGGCTACAGGTCATTTTAATTTAAGCATACAAATGTCAGTAAAATGTCTATTACTCTTGAAGTTCATTAAAGATGAGTCAAAATACACTTAATGCTGGTGCCAATGACAATGCAAAATTTGGTGATGATCGGTCAACATTCCAGTTTTATTGGCACACAGATTTGACGTTTCTTTCATATTGCCAAGCCAAGTACTACTAACTACTACTAATCAAGTTTCCGATGAAACTAATGGATCGATTTTACTGGAAATCAATAGCCTTCTGCTACGGATAGTAATGAATCTTTGTGAAAAAATTGCCAGATCCATAACTTCGTTTAAAATTTAATGCAAAAGACACAAATACACACAAAAAAAGAGATTTGTGCCATAAGTTTCCAGTGGAGACGCTCGCTCCGCTCGCTTAATAAACATGTTAACTTAATACAAAATTAAGAAATTAAATTAAATTAAAATTAACATTTACAAATAAAAAAATAAAGCATTGAATTGCACTGAACATAGGGTAAGCGTCAAAAGAAGCCAGCAAAATCCCCATGTAGGTATATGGAAAACTGGTAAAGGAAGTATTGAACTTAGATGTACAGTGTACCTATACATCCTAGACATCTTTGTTAAAATTTTTCCAAAGTAAAACCAATTTGCTTCATGCAATGCGCCAAGCTTTATTTTTTTATTTGTTAATGTTCATTTAAATTTAATTTAATTTCTTAATTTTGTTTAATTCTGTAGAAGAAGGCAACACAAGGAAGAAGATGACGACAAAGGAGCCGAAGAAAGACAGAAAGTAAAAAGAAGATGGAAGAAGTCTACATGGTCGGTGCAAATTCAATGCGCCAAACTTTTTTTTTTTTTTAAATTTTGATGTTAATTTTTTTAAAGTTGTGTTTTTAATTAATTAATAACATATATTTTGTTTTAAAATACATTTTGAAGAATTTGTATTTATCGCTTTTAATTTTTATAATTTTGTTACAGTTTACAATAATGGTTCACATAGATTTTTTACTTCGAATTTGGGCACAACGTTAGGTTTATAGTGTTGTGTTTGGCGGCAGTAACTGGGCGAAATGATTTCACGAATTTTAAGTGCGAAAAAGTTTCAACAATATATTATTGCTTGGCCCTTCTTTTAGATCTCAATCCCTTTAGGCGGGAAGGTGCTTGGCAGTTTTTTTTTACAAGTTTTTGTTTTTGTACAGCATGTCACATGGGGTAAAAGTTTATAGCAGCTTTCATTGATCATTGAGTGTTACCTATCATTACATTGTTGACGCCAGTCGCCAACAACGTCACTTCTTGTCTAAAGTTTTCTGTTTTTCTTCGAATAGTTCCAAAGTTAGTATAACGAAAGGGTCAATTTTTTTAGGTTGAATATGAGTTATCTCAACTTTTAAATTGTTTAAAACTCACAACTTTAAGTCATGTGATAACGTAAATTGTTGGTGTATTGTTCCGGCGTAGACCGGAATTTGTGCGTCATCTCACGCATATTTGTTATTAGTTGGTAAACTGAACCAACTAAGTTGGTAAACTGAGTTGGTAAACTGTTAGTTGGTAAGATGATTGTAAATGTGTTTCCTCAATTTTAAATTCTTCCAAGTTCACTTTTTATGCCACATAAACTCAATTGGTAATGCGTAAAGGCTTACAGATGTTCACAACACATTTTAAATACAATACGGATGGTTTTTGGAAGGTGTAACTTAAAAGGATTTAGTTCCTAAGTTATCTTCCAGTTCCTGGAAACTTTCCATGTAACTTTCCAGTACTTTATTTGAAAGGGACTAGGAACTGGAACTAGTTCCTTTTTGTTCAATGGAACTGGATGAAGTTCCTTTTTGTTCAATGGAACTGGAACAAGTTCCTTTTTTTGAAGAACTAAGCTCTTTAGTGAAAGTATCATCATGGATAATGCCGTAATTTCTTCCACCAACAGTTTGAAAACGTCGAGGATCACGAGAGGGGTTTATGCAGAATATGCACATATAATTTTCTATTACCTAGGGGTGATTTTTTTTTAAATTAGGGTATGTTGGAAGGGTGTAAGTACCGTACGGTATGGGTTATTTCAAATAGAATGTGTATACCAAATTTGGTTGAGATTGGTCAAAGGGTGTAGGAGAAAATAAGAACGTTACCAAGGAACTTTTTCCTTGGTTCATACATACAGACATAACTTATTTTAAAAAGGGATTACGGCAAAGGATGTGACCATTCGATACGGCTTTGTTGCGAAAATTGATTCTGATGATGTCAACCTAGAGAACTCCTTTAAGCTAGCATCCACCTAGTATTCAAAGTGCTGTTGGGAAGGAGTAGGACGTATACAGCCAACGCATCAAGTCCTGTTAATTCTTCACCCTTACAGAATATCATGATACCACCACTCGTACAGCGAAGCTCGTAAAGTTGCCTATAGCAAACCCATAGCTATTTTGTCAACAGAGGGATGACTGAATTACTGGGTTGTGTTCCTCAGCCCCAGATAGATCACACAGATAAGGAAGTCAATGTTATGTCGATCGAACTAACATAACTTAACAATAACTAACTTTCTTTTTTCGGAACTAATAATTTACTTTCAGTTAAAACAAATAAAGTGGGTTGGTGCATTTGGATTTCATTGGTATTTATTATATCACAATTGTAATAATACATTTTGGAAAATTTTAACTATTTAATTTAAATACTCTAAAATTATTTAATTATTATGTATTTTAAATTATTTAATCCAAAAATTATATTATATTAAAATGAAGTTAAGATAGTCTATTTGTATGTAATTAGTTAATCTTCCTAATGGAATAAATCGGTTAATTGAATGAATCCTGGTGGCAAGGCTGGCAACATAATTTGATCTATTATCAATCAGTGTGTGAATCATTGATCAGAAAATATTTGATTGTTATTGTAAACACTCAAACAGCTCATATAACCATCAAGCCTTAGATACATTCATTTGTAACAGAAACCGGAAAGTAACTGAGTATTACAGTCACACATCGTCACTAGTCACTCGACAAAAATTTCATTATGGCTGTAAAATTAGATAAATCTCCGAACAAATTTATAGAAGTTATAAATCGTGGCCGCATGGTTGGCATGTGGGAAGTAGGAAGAAATTTCGAACAGATAGCTCTAGTGAAATTGTGCAAGGTCTCTGGAAAATTATTGAAAGTCATTGGTACTTTAACTGCTATTGTATTTTTTCCGTAATTGCTATTATATCGAGGAACTATATACTGGACCTTCCGAATAGTGTATTAGTGAATTTTTGTGATCATCGACATCCTGTCGGCGAACACTAAAATACCTAACTGTTTTTATAATATTACCTAATAGCTGCTACTTTTTAAGTTGATGCACAAATAGAATAACACTTTTTATTATTAATACTAACACACTTCGAACCAGCTAATTAGTGAATTCATATTAATTTTGTTATAGGGAGGTATATTAAGATTTGTTGTTAAAACTCAATTTTTTGGTATTTCTTAAAATAAAAATACAACTATGTAACCCCTGGTTAAACAGGTTACAATTATTTTTTTATCATTGTGCCGTTCTGATGTTAAACGCATCATGGTAAGATCTCGTCAACTAAACACTCTCTTCTTCTCTCTTATTCCTCTAAAAAAATCTATTAGAAAAAGCATTTTAAATGCTCTCGGATTGATATCAAAATCCTGAGATCTGTCGAATAATCGAAAATCTTTATACTTGTGTCTAATTAGCATTTGTTCAATGACAATCTACTAAGATTTAAACAATATGCAGTTACAGGTGATAAGTATTAAGTAGTTTGGGAAATCACACAGCTCATAGGAAATAACAGAATTGATATTTTTGTGATTGAATCGCATCGAGTAGATATTTGTGTGGATGGACGTTGTTGACAGACAAAAACCAGTTTTTTAAGTCATCTCTCTGTTGACAAATAACTATGGGTTAGCTGTAGGCAACTTATCGAGCTTCGCTGTACGAGTGGTGGTATCGTGATATTCTGTAAGGATGAAGAATTAACAGGACTTTATGCGTTGGCTGTACGCTAAACGCATTACACTTACATAGACGGATCATACCTTTCTTCTCTTGCATAGGCCGGCCTAAACCTGGTAATGCTACGTGGGTTCATCTTTGTTTATATTTTGTTTTCACATCAAATACGATCATTTCTATTTATTTTGTTGTCTTCTTCTATAGGTACTTGTATACAGTTATCTAGCTTACATTTAAATTAGTCTACTGATCTTATTTAGTGATTATTATAGGTATATTGTTTTGTGATGTTGCCGTGGAAGATAATATTTTTATTATTTTCAAACCAGGAAACTACTTCGCTATTGCCCACTTGAAGAATATCATTGTATTGCCGATATTTGGAAATAAACGATCGCTTCCGTATAACGTTCGTATCAAAACCAATGTTTTCAGTTTCAGTTTGAATATTCTTTATTAATAACAAAATAAAATAACAATTTTCTACAAACTAAGCCCCGTAGCCATAACGGCTAGTCTGGGGCAACATTTTAACATAAAACATACTTTTTCTTATGGAATACAAACATACATATTAAATTATACTACTGAAAAAAATAATCGTTCATTGCAATTGAAATAACACATCGAAATTCATTGATTTCATTAGCATCTGATAAGGAGGAATATGATGAAACGTTGGCGAAGTTTGTAATAAAGTAATAAGTAATAAAAGTAATAAAATTATCATGATTTTATTACCAATAAAATCATGAGAATTTTAAAGCGTTTAATTAATTGAACTTTTTTAACGTGAGCACTGTTGGATGATGAAATTAAATTTAATTCTCTCATACCCACAGATTTACATTAAATGTTTTACACACCTATAAATACACCTTGCAATGGAGCCTTTTGTGCGGTTTCTTGGTTTTTGTAACTGAGCTTCAAGGTTGACAGATTAACATAATTTTAAATAATGAAATAATTTTGCTTAAGTAGTGAACACATACTTCTAGTAATGGAGCCTTTTTGTGTGGTTTCTTGTTTCGTTCGTGTTGTTCTTGTTTCTTGTCGAGCCACCAATATTGACAAATTAACTGTATTTTAAATAATTAAATAAGTTTAACAAATGAAAAATTGTAAACACCTAATACACTGAGTAGTAATGGAGCCTTTACTGAATTTTACTATTTACTTAATTAACTGAATTTTATATAATTAAATAATTCTGACAAATTAAAACCTGTGAACACCTAATGCACCGAGTAATGGAGTTTGTTTGGTGTGGTTTCTAGTTTAGTAACTGAGCCACCAAGATTCTGTTGATTAGCATGACCACGAATTGTTTTATTGCACAACTTTTCGTACAAAGTGTATTGACAAATCTTTATTAGAGTCCAATAGGTATAATATTAAAAATAGTAGCTAGTAGCTAAAATAGATCAATTTCACGGCAAATTTAAAACTCCGTTAAATCCAACTGGGAAAATGAGATTTTTGTAATTTTTCCGAACCCCAGAGGGCTAGATTGTTGTTGTGAACAGGAAGAACAACATAACTACCTACAAGTGACACATGCAAAATACCTATCGATATATTGTTCTTCCCTAACACGGTAGTTCCCCATGTTCCATTGTTTTCTCGTATTTGCCAGCAGCTCAACCAGGCCGTTCTCCCCAGATTTATGGAAGTGAAAGATGTTTGTAGATCTGACACAAATTGCAAGTTACACAATCACGTTGCAGGTGTGGTGTGTGACGTGGTACCTACCACCCGAATACCCTAACGCTCCTACACATTTCCTTATCGATATTTATTATAGCTATTTTCGTCCCTTGTGTTATAGGTTTTTAAATGATGGTGGCTCAACTCAACAGGGAAGAACAGTAATGCAATCCGATTTGAACCGTAGCCCACCCCCATCAGTCCTCAAATGCGTTACTATCGTAGACGTATCATCTTCAAGGAAGACGTCCAGGATCCAAAACATAATTCTGTCGAAACTAAGATTGAAGAGAGATACCTATACAGAATCGTTTACCTTTTCAATGAGTTTATAATTATTTGAAGCGTTAAAAATGTTTGAAAATTACCGGATAATTGTTTAAAATATTTTTTTGTTTGAATTCGAATACAATAAATTAGCATATTATTATAGTGACATCATAGTTGGCTTACTTATTTCCAACATTATGTCATATTCTTCCACATCACAAGAACTTGTTCTTACATCGCATGCAAACTGTATGATGCACTATTGGATTTATTTTAAGGAAGTCATTTGCATTTCAGCTTGTATTAAGCTCTGCTTTAAGTTACTCTTTACTTTTCATTACAGCTAGCTGTTCTCATAAATTATCACAGCCATGCAGTCAGTGAAACCCATTGGTGGAAATATTGCCACCAGTACCTTCCTAATAATGATCAATTCCATTTTAGTCTTGCTATGTAATCCCATTGATCCTTGCCATTAGTTCCTTTTGGTTCCAATTGCTCCCATTGATCCTGGACAGTGGTTATTATTGGTAACATTCAGTTACTATTGGTTCCCATGGATCCTGGACAGTGATTACTATTGGAAACATTCAGTTACTATTGGTTCCCATGGATCCTGGACAGTGATTACTATTGGAAACATTAAGTTACTATTGGGTCCCATGGATCCTGGACAGTGATTACTATTGGAAACATTCAGTTACTATTGGTTCCCATGGATCCTGGACAGTGATTACTATTGGAAACATTCAGTTACTATTGGGTCCCATGGATCCTGGACAGTGGTTACTAGTGGTAACATTCAGTTACTATCGGTTCCCATTGATCCTGGACAGTGATTACTATTGGAAACATTCAGTTACTATTGGTTCCCATTGATCCTGGTCAGTGGTTACTATTAGTAACATTCAGTTCCTATTGATCCTTGATCCTGGCACACATTGGTGGTTCCCTAGCGGTTACGATTGGTTACCATTGAATACTATAAACAAACTGGTAAACAAACAATCCTATTGCGTCCTATTGGTTCCCGGTGCCCACTCGTTCCTTCTTAAGGTCCAATAATACGTATCGATACCTATTAGCGGGTTACGATTAGTTCAGTTTAACTCCACTTCGTTCCATATTGGTTACGATTAGTTCCATTTAACTCCGCTTAGTTCCATATGAGGGTTACGATTAGTTCCATTTAACTCCGCTTCGTACCATGTGTGGTTCGATTATTTCCATTTAACTCCACTTCGTTCCATATGTGGTTACGATTATTTCCATTTAACTCCGCTTCGTTCCATGTGTGGTTCGATTATTTCCATTTAACTCCGCTTCGTTCCATATGTGGTTACGATTAGTTCCATTTAACTCCGCTTCGTTCCATGTGTGGTTCTATTATTTCCATTTAACTCCACTTCGTTCCATATGTGGTTACGATTATTTCCATTTAACTCCGCTTCGTTCCATGTGTGGTTCGATTATTTCCATTTAACTCCGCTTCGTTCCATATGTGGTTACGATTATATCCATTTAACTCCGCTTCGTTCCATTTGTGGTTACGATTAGTTCCATTTAACTCCGCTTCGTTCCATGTGTGGTTACGATTAGTTCCATTTAACTCCGCTTCGTTCCATATTGGTTACGATTAGTTCCATTTAACTCCGCTTCGTTCCATATGTGGTTACGATTATTTCCATTTAACTCCGCTTCGTTCCATGTGTGGTTCGATTATTTCCATTTAACTCCGCTTCGTTCCATATGTGGTTACGATTAGTTCCATTTAACTCCGCTTCGTTCCATGTGTGGTTCGATTATTTCCATTTAACTCCGCTTCGTTCCATATGTGGTTACGATTAGTTCCATTTACTCCGCTTCGTTCCATATGTGGTTACGATTATTTCCATTTAACTCCGCTTCGTTCCATGTGTGGTTCGATTATTTCCATTTAACTCCGCTTCGTTCCATATGTGGTTACGATTAGTTCCATTTAACTCCGCTTCGTTCCATATGTGGTTACGATTAGTTCCATTTAACTCCGCTTCGTTCCATATGAGGTTACGATTAGTTCCATTTAACTCCGCTTCGTTCCATATGTGGTTCGATTATTTCCATTTAACTCTGCTTCGTTCCATATTAGTTACGATTATTTCCATTTAACTCCGCTTCGTTCCATATGTGGTTACGATTAGTTCCATTTAAATCCGCTTCGTTCCATATTGGTTACGATTATTTCCATTTAACTCCGCTTCGTTCCATATGAGGTTACGATTAGTTCCATTTAACTCCGCTTCGTTCCATATGAGGTTACGACTAGTTCCATTTAACTCCGCTTCGTTCCATGTGTGGTTCGATTATTTCCATTTAACTCCACTTCGTTCCATGTGTGGTTCGATTATATCCATTTAACTCCGCTTCGTTCCATGTGTGGTTCGATTATTTCCATTTAACTCCGCTTCGTTCCATGTGTGGTTCGATTATTTCCATTTAACTCCGCTTCGTTCCATATGTGGTTCGATTATTTCCATTTAACTCCGCTTCGTTCCATATTGGTTACGATTAGTTCCATTTAACTCCGCTTAGTTTCATATGAGGTTACGATTAGTTCCATATAACTCCGCTTCGTTCCATATGTGGTTACGATTAGTTCCATTTACCTCCGCTTCGTTCCATATGTGGTTACGATTATTTCCATTTAACTCCGCTTCGTTCCATATGTGGTTACGATTAGTTCCATTTAACTCCGCTTCGTTCCATATGTGGTTACGATTAGTTCCATTTAACTCCGCTTCGTTCCATATGTGGTTACGATTAGTTCCATTTAACTCCGCTTCGTTCCATATGTGGTTACGATTATTTCCATTTAACTCCACTTCGTTCCATATGTGGTTCGATTATTTCCATTTAACTCCGCTTCGTTCCATATGTGGTTACGATTAGTTCCATTTAACTCCGCTTCGTTCCATATTGGTTACGATTAGTTCCATTTAACTCCGCTTCGTTCCATATGTGGTTACGATTAGTTCCATTTAACTCCACTTCGTTCCATATGTGGTTACGATTAGTTCCATTTAACTCCACTTCGTTCCATATGTGGTTACGATTAGTTCCATTTAACTCCACTTCGTTCCATATGTGGTTACGATTAGTTCCATTTAACTCCACTTCGTTCCATATGAGGTTACGATTAGTTCCATTTAACTCCGCTTCGTTCCATATGTGGTTACGATTAGTTCCATTTAACTCCGCTTCGTTCCATATGTGGTTACGATTAGTTCCATTTAACTCCACTTCGTTCCATATGTGGTTACGATTATTTCCATTTAACTCCGCTTCGTTCCATGTGTGGTTCGATTATTTCCATTTAACTCCACTTCGTTCCATATGTGGTTACGATTATTTCCATTTAACTCCGCTTAGTTTCATATGTGGTTACGATTAGTTCCATTTAACTCCGCTTCGTTCCATGTGTGGTTCGATTATTTCCATTTAACTCCACTTCGTTCCATATGTGGTTACGATTAGTTCCATTTAACTCCGCTTCGTTCCATGTGTGGTTCGATTATTTCCATTTAACTCCGCTTCGTTCCACATGTGGTTACGATTAGTTCCATTTAACTCCGCTTAGTTTCATATGTGGTTACGATTAGTTCCATTTAACTCCGCTTCGTTCCATATGTGGTTCGATTATTTCCATTTAACTCCGCTTCGTTCCATATGTGGTTACGATTAGTTCCATTTAACTCCGCTTCGTTCCATATTGGTTACGATAAGTTCCATTTAACTCCGCTTCGTTCCATGTATGGTTCGATTATTTCCATTTAACTCCGCTTCGTTCCATATGTGGTTACGATTAGTTCCATTTAACTCCGCTTAGTTTCATATGTGGTTACGATTAGTTCCATTTAACTCCGCTTCGTTCCATATGTGGTTACGATTAGTTCCATTTAACTCCGCTTCGTTCCATATGTGGTTACGATTAGTTCCATTTAACTCCGCTTCGTTCCATGTGTGGTTCGATTATTTCCATTTAACTCCGCTTCGTTCTATATTGGTTACGATTAGTTCCATTTAACTCCGCTTCGTTCCATATGTGGTTCGATTATTTCCATTTAACTCCGCTTCGTTCCATATTGGTTACGATTAGTTCCATTTAACTCCGCTTCGTTCCATGTGTGGTTCGATTATTTCCATTTAACTCCGCTTCGTTCCATATGTGGTTACGATTAGTTCCATTTAACTCCGCTTCGTTCCATGTGTGGTTCGATTATTTCCATTTAACTCCGCTTCATTCCATATGTGGTTACGATTAGTTCCATTTAACTCCGCTTAGTTTCATATGTGGTTACGATTAGTTCCATTTAACTCCGCTTCGTTCCATATGTGGTTACGATTATTTCCATTTAACTCCGCTTAGTTTCATATGTGGTTACGATTAGTTCCATTTAACTCCGCTTCGTTCCATGTGTGGTTCGATTATTTCCATTTAACTCCGCTTCGTTCCATGTGTGGTTACGATTAGTTCCATTTAACTCCGCTTAGTTTCATATGTGGTTACGATTAGTTCCATTTAACTCCGCTTCGTTCCATATGTGGTTACGATTAGTTCCATTTAACTCCGCTTCGTTCCATGTGTGGTTCGATTATTTCCATTTAACTCCGCTTCGTTCCATATTGGTTACGATTAGTTCCATTTAACTCCGCTTCGTTCCATATGTGGTTCGATTATTTCCATTTAACTCCGCTTCGTTCCATGTGTGGTTCGATTATTTCCATTTAACTCCACTTCGTTCCATATGTGGTTACGATTAGTTCCATTTAACTCCGCTTCGTTCCATGTGTGGTTCGATTATTTCCATTTAACTCCGCTTCGTTCCATGTGTGGTTCGATTATTTCCATTTAACTCCACTTCGTTCCATATGTGGTTACGATTAGTTCCATTTAACTCCGCTTAGTTTCATATGTGGTTACGATTAGTTCCATTTAACTCCGCTTCGTTCCATGTGTGGTTCGATTATTTCCATTTAACTCCGCTTCGTTCCATATTGGTTACGATTAGTTCCATTAAACTCCGCTTCGTTCCATATGTGGTTCGATTATTTCCATTTAACTCCGCTTCGTTCCATGTGTGGTTCGATTATTTCCATTTAACTCCACTTCGTTCCATATGTGGTTACGATTATTTCCATTTAACTCCGCTTCGTTCCATATGTGGTTCGATTATTTTCATTTAACTCCGCTTCGTTCCATATGTGGTTACGATTAGTTCCATTTAACTCCGCTTAGTTTCATATGTGGTTACGATTAGTTCCATTTAACTCCGCTTCGTTCCATATGTGGTTACGATTAGTTCCATTTAACTCCGCTTCGTTCCATATGTGGTTCGATTATTTCCATTTAACTCCGCTTCGTTCCATGTGTGGTTCGATTATTTCCATTTTACTCCACTTCGTTCCATATGTGGTTACGATTAGTTCCATTTAACTCCGCTTCGTTCCATATGTGGTTCGATTATTTCCATTTAACTCCGCTTCGTTCCATGTGTGGTTTGATTATTTCCATTAAACTCCGCTTCGTTCCATATGTGGTTACGATTAGTTCCATTTAACTCCGCTTAGTTTCATATGTGGTTACGATTAGTTCCATTTAACTCCGCTTCGTTTCATATGTGGTTACGATTAGTTCCATTTAACTCCGTTTCGTTCCATGTGTGGTTCGATTATTTCCATTTAACTCCGCTTCGTTCCATGTGTGGTTCGATTATTTCCATTTAACTCCACTTCGTTCCATATGTGGTTACGATTAGTTCCATTTAACTCCGCTTAGTTTCATATGTGGTTACGATTAGTTCCATTTAACTCCGCTTCGTTCCATGTGTGGTTCGATTATTTCCATTTAACTCCGCTTCGTTCCATGTGTGGTTACGATTAGTTCCATTTAACTCCGCTTCGTTCCATATGTGGTTACGATTAGTTCCATTTAACTCCGCTTCGGTCCATATGTGGTTTCGATTATTTCCATTTAACTCCACTTCGTTCCATATGTGGTTACGATTAGTTCCATTTAACTCCGCTTAGTTTCATATGTGGTTACGATTAGTTCCATTTAACTCCGCTTCGTTCCATGTGTGGTTCGATTATTTCCATTTAACTCCGCTTCGTTCCATGTGTGGTTACGATTAGTTCCATTTAACTCCGCTTCGTTCCATATGTGGTTACGATTAGTTCCATTTAATTCCGCTTCGTTCCATATGTGGTTACGATTAGTTCCATTTAACTCCGCTTCGTTCCATGTGTGGTTCGATTATTTCCATTTAACTCCGCTTCGTTCCATATTGGTTACGATTAGTTCCATTTAACTCCGCTTCGTTCCATATGTGGTTCGATTATTTCCATTTAACTCCGCTTCGTTCCATGTGTGGTTCGATTATTTCCATTTAACTCCACTTCGTTCCATATGTGGTTACGATTAGTTCCATTTAACTCCGCTTCGTTCCATGTGTGGTTCGATTATTTCCATTTAACTCCACTTCGTTCCATATGTGGTTACGATTAGTTCCATTTAACTCCGCTTCGTTCCATATGTGGTTCGATTATTTCCATTTAACTCCGCTTCGTTCCATGTGTGGTTCGATTATTTCCATTTAACTCCACTTTGTTCCATATGTGGTTACGATTAGTTCCATTTAACTCCGCTTCGTTCCATGTGTGGTTCGATTATTTCCATTTAACTCCACTTCGTTCCATATGTGGTTACGATTAGTTCCATTTAACTCCGCTTCGTTCCATATGTGGTTCGATTATTTCCATTTAACTCCGCTTCGTTCCATGTGTGGTTCGATTATTTCCATTTAACTCCACTTCGTTCCATATGTGGTTACGATTAGTTCCATTTAACTCCGCTTAGTTTCATATGTGGTTACGATTATTTCCATTTAACTCCGCTTCGTTCCATATGTGGTTACGATTAGTTCCATTTAACTCCGCTTCGTTCTATATGTGGTTACGATTAGTTCCATTTAACTCCGCTTCGTTCCATATGTGGTTACGATTAGTTCCATTTAACTCCGCTTCGTTTCATATGTGGTTACGATTATTTCCATTTAACTCCACTTCGTTCCATATGTGGTTACGATTAGTTCCATTTAACTCCGCTTCGTTCCATGTGTGGTTTGATTATTTCCATTTAACTCCACTTCGTTCCATATGTGGTTACGATTAGTTCCATTTAACTCCGCTTCGTTCCATATGTGGTTCGATTATTTCCATTTAACTCCGCTTCGTTCCATGTGTGGTTCGATTATTTCCATTTAACTCCACTTCGTTCCATGTGTGGTTCGATTATTTCCATTTAACTCCGCTTCGTTCCATGTGTGGTTCGATTATTTCCATTTAACTCCACTTTGTTCCATATGTGGTTACGATTAGTTCCATTTAACTCCGCTTCGTTCCATGTGTGGTTCGATTATTTCCATTTAAACTCCACTTCGTTCCATATGTGGTTACGATTAGTTCCATTTAACTCCGCTTCGTTCCATATGTGGTTCGATTATTTCCATTTAACTCCGCTTCGTTCCATGTGTGGTTCGATTATTTCCATTTAACTCCACTTCGTTCCATATGTGGTTACGATTAGTTCCATTTAACTCCGCTTAGTTTCATATGTGGTTACGATTAGTTCCATTTACTA